>JAVTVY010019412.1:0-71061 GCA_036873755.1 Hanleya hanleyi | reverse complement strand
AACGAGGGGTTTCCTATAGGCATAGATAGCTGCAAAAGCTGAACCAACAATAAATCGAGGTCTATAGGTCACCTAAGTAGGTCAAATTTTCATCAAAAGAAGGTCAGCTCAGAACTTGCTGGTAACAGTCTCCTAGTGCACCTTCATGCCAAAATTGAAGGTTCTAATGTCAACGGTTCTCCTTATTTTGCCGGAGAAAGAATTCGGATGGACTGACTGAGTGACTCACTCATTACCGGACAATTTGCAAATGAGAGCCTACTTCGTGGGAATATAAATATCGTACCGATGTGGATAAACTTCAGGAGCATTAGTTCCATTCGGACAGACACGGTCGATAATTTCCAACGAAATTCCAGCAGGGTCGGTAGAGTATATGTTGGCCTTACAAGCCGTTTTGAAGGTAGCGTCACTTCACCCATCTGAACAGGACCAGGTATGTTAAGATGGGTAAATGGCCCCAGAACAGGTGCGATAGAAGTACCACAAATAAATGTTACATATACTAGAACTTTTTCAGTTGGCTTGAAGTACAGTCTAATATTGTATACCGGTTCTGAGAAAAGTTTCAAGCCACGCAGTCTCATCATTCTCGAATAACAGGGCCGCGAAACAGTGCATTCGTGCCAAATCGCCAATTTTTAGGGGAAAACACCTCATATTTCTTTCTATAAACATATGAAGATAACCAGAACCAGCTTTATACAGAATACTCGCTGTTCTAACATGTAGTCGTAGACCTAATCTAGTTCTGGTTATCGTTTATCTTCATGTGTTTACAGAGGACAATATGAATTGTTTTCACCTCAGAATCCACTATTTTACGAGAATAATGAGACAGTGCCTGAACAGCACCTGAACTGGGGCAATCTGAACATCTAAAGATACAAGGTCCTTTGGATAAATTTGGTATTTCGTTCACTAGCTTTTTCGAGATATGGGGTATCTATAATGGGGAATATCTGCAAGTTACATAAATCTCTTTGTTGTCACTGTTCCTCTAAAACCTCGAAAACTTTCAAGCTAGTACAGTATTTTATAACATTGCACATGCATAACAATAGGGCTACTAAGCCCTTCATCATATGGTAGCAGTACCGTACCATATTTAACCGTTCGAATTTTTCGACAGAAGAAAATGTTATGGATGGCTGAAATTTTGAGCATTCAAGAGTTAGGATTTCCTTTTCACACAACGTGTAATATTGTCCATATCCGTGAACCCTGCGCGTGTATCAACACCAACGGTCTAAAATAGCTCGGAGACCAATAAATACATGTACTATGCGTGTTAAGTTTCAGCTTACTGTGGTCCATTAATTTCAATATATTTAGGCTTTTCATAATGACAGCATTCATGTTACAGCAACAACATCCCACAGTAGATGACACTTCAGCTACATATTGTTATCAATACGTAAAATACAATTTATTGTTTACGATAAAGAAATTTATGTGAGCAAGTCATAGAGACTAATAATTTTTCATATGTTTGATGAAACCCTTTATTATGAAATAGACTATAGGCGTGTCTGTGACGTCAGGGTATTCCCGTTGTTGTTGGTAACGGCAACCGGAACAATCACCGCATGGTTTTGAAATAACATCTTCGCTGTTGACACGCCTGTTCAGTGTTTTTTAAATTCAAGTACATTACAGCGACAGGTAATAATCTTCCTTTTTATTGGCGTGAAAATGGTAGCACATGTGCTCGTTCTTGGTCACTCATTTATTCGACGCCTAGATAGTTTTATAACTAATGATGCGTCCTGGGAGAACTTCGGCCTTGACGGCACTGAAATCCAAGTCGCCTTTCACGGCTTGTCTGGGGGAACGCTGAGACCGGGACCTAAATCTGTTCAAAAGGAATTGTCTGTCCTTACATCATATAGTCCTAACGCAGTTTTTCTACAGATTGGAGAAAACGATTTATCACATGAAAACTGTAATCCTAATTCCCTAGCTGTAGACTTAATTTCTTTCAGTAATTTTCTCACAGAATCATTCAATGTGAGTCTTGTCATCATTGGACAACTACTTCCACGGTATACATGTAATCTGGGTCAGTGGTATAACAGCAAGGTCATTGAGGTGAACAATTCTCTTCGGTCCATGCTCCGTAGTACAGATCCAGTTACTTTATGGCAGCACCGAGGTTTTTGGCTGGACACACAATGTTTACTTTCTCTGGATGGTGTACATCTCAACCACATCGGCATGATAAAATTTGCGAAAAGTGTGAGGGCAGCCATCGGTCACCATAAACGAAAAAACAAATTTTAGGTAGACCCCCCACTTCTTCTTGTTCATTGTTCAGTATTCACTATTCATTGGTTGGGGTTAGATGATTGACTGCTCACCCCTCCCCCCCCTGCAACACACACACACCAGACACACACACATTGCTTGGCTGATTGGGGTAATTTTGAGTAATTTTGTAATATCTTGAGTACTTTATAAATAATTGCATTATAATTTCCTTTAGTTCAGAAACACATTCCATGATAGGTTTGTTTGTTAGTAGTTATCGAATCGTTAATTTTTGTTCAAGTAATTTGAAATTGGGCTTGTGGATTCCCTAAGATTTCAACATAATACGTTTGTAGTCCAAGCTCTTGTGAGCAGGCTGGGTCCTAGATATTTTCAATTTCTGTCTAGAAATTGTAATCATGTTCCAATAGTCACGAGGCTATGGTCTTAATAGAGCTGGCCCGTATTGCCCTCGAATATTGATCAGTCATTATAATAGATTTCATCGCCTCCTGAATGTAGTCCTGCCCTTATATTATATCATCAACGTTTTGTCCATTAAATTTGACACCCTAGTACACGAGGGTGAGAAAATGGAAATTTTAATACCGTGTATCTGGTTCAATCCCGGGGAAGGTTGACACGTTGACTTTTTGCACTTTACAAGTCTGTGGTTTGTCAGTGTTACACAGAAAGTTACAGTTTGTTATAAATGAGCTAAATTTCACTCTTCTCAATTCAAATTTAGGGGAATGATTTGTGAGAGTTTGCTCTCTTTAAAAATAAAATTTTTGGGAAGGTTAGACCCTTCTGCCGCGGCCTATTTAAAGTGACAGCGATTACAGGGGAGGTTGACCCCTTTTTCCACCATGGGGAGGTTGACCCCATTTGCCACTGTTTTCATACATGGCTATATGTAATTACAGGGGAGGTTGACCCCATTTACCACTATGGGGCGGTTGACCCCATTTGCCACTGTGTTTGAACATGGCTATATGTAATTACTGGGGTGGTGGACCCCTTTTACCATTGTACATGGCCAGGGGAGGTTGACCCCATCCGCCATTGTAAATTGCACATGGTTAAAAGTAAATTCCAGGGGAGGTTGACCCCATTTATCACTGTAGCTGATAACTAACTGTAACGCCATGATAGGTTGGTTGTTTTGTTTCTGTCTCTTTCTGAAAATGGTTAAACTCCCAAATTAGGGAATGCAATATACAGGGAATGGGTTGTCGGCTCTTTTCCTTTCCATTTCATAGACATCATGCCATACCCAAAGAGGAAAGCCATGCCTTCAGCAAAACGGAGAGAGACATCCGAGGTTGGACCACCGAAGAAGGGATCTCGCATGACTCCAGCCAAGTGGAGGAAGACATCCCAGGATGCTCCACTTTGTAGTTGTCCTACTGTCTCCCAAATCACCACCAGTGTCATAGCTGAGCTAAGATCTGCAGGGTTACTTTCCATGCCTGAAAATGAGTCAGCATCCACTGCCTCAGAGCCTCCTGCCACATCTACCGAGGTTTCTCCTCCTCCAGAGGGTACAGGAAGAGAAGATGCGGAGTTACCTCCTTTATCGGCCATAGCGCTGGGTACGTCTGCCTAACAGCCTGAAAAGGAACTGGTAAACAGCGTAGAAGGTAATACTATTGACGCAGACTCTATTTGTCGTATCTCTCTGGCTTCGTCTTCCCTCCCTCTTGGTTTCAACGTCAATGAGAAAACCAGGGCAAAAATATTGGCTAATCAATATGTAGATTTTGGTTCCCTTTTGAACCCCCTAGATCAGGAACCCTCCATCAAACTGTCATCAGATGGGTCTAAGGTACATATTAGTGCGCATGATAAGTCCAAAAAGATAACTAATATGTTCCAGTGGGCCCAAGCCTTTGACATCTTCATGGCCCTATATAGTGCAAAATTTCCAGATGTTGTCCCTTCTCTCGTGAAGTATGGTGGAATTGTCAGACTGATCAACCATACCTTTGGCTTTCATTCAGCAAAATTTTATGACGAGAACTTCCGAAAACTACGGGTCCAGGAACTCATAGATTGGGGTAAAACCCACGATGAGTTGTGGCGCTTAGCCGCTTTACGCCAACAGAACCCCTACCTTTCGGTTTCAAATATTCCTGTCTCTAAGGACTCCTTTCGTGGCAAAAACACAAAAAAGTCACCTCGATACCCAGTTGGCTATTGCTGGAAATTTTGCAGATTTGGGAAATGTCAGGTCAGTGGTTGTCCCCACAAACATTCATGCCCAACGTGTGGTAAGAAACATGCCGCCCACCAGTGCAGCAACACTTCCAACTCCAGTCAGAGTTAAGCGACTCGAGGTGTACTTACGAACCTACCGTTCAGAGTTTGCCCAATTACTTATTGAAGGTTTCACATTTGGTTTTCGTTTAGGAACTAACGGTTGCCTTAAACCGGGTATACCAAAAAATCACCGGTCTGCCTTGCAAAATGCTGATTTAGTAACATCAAAATTAGAGAAAGAAATTGATCTAGGCAGAATTGCGGGCCCCTTTTTATTTCCTTTTCAAAACTGGGTTTACTCCCCTTTAGGTGTAGTGCCCAAAAAAGAGGCGGGCAAATTCAGGATCATCCATGATTTGTCCTATCCTGACCAGGCATCAGTTAACTCCATTATTCCTCGCGAATCCTGCACTGTGAGTTATGAATCAATTGAAAATGTCATTGCTCTGTTACAGCACCATGGCCCCAATAGCTTGATGGCTAAAGCTGACATTGAAGACGCATTTCGCATTATCCCAGTCCACCCCGACGATTACAAATATTTAGGATTCTCTTGGAATAAGAACTTTTATTTTGACCGTTGCTTACCCATGGGTTGCTCCTCTTCTTGTAAAATCTTTGAAACTCTAAGCTGTGCCCTGCAATGGATTATGACCAAACTCTACCGTGTTTCTGGAATGTCCCATTTGCTAGATGATTTTTTCTTCATAGGGCCTCCAGATAGTCCGCTATGCGCTGAAGCACTACAGCAATTTCTTGAGCTCTGTGACACGTTGGGCATACCAATCAAAGTATCCAAAACATGTGCGCCCTGCCCCCTGATTGTCATTTATGGTATTGAAATTGATTCTGTTGAAATGGTTGCCCGACTTCCGCCTGAAAAACTTGAAAAGGCCTTGATTGTACTCATATGAACAGTCACAATCAAAGCGTGACTGAGGTACATCATTTTTAGATGACGACTCTATAACGAATATTATGGATTAAGAATACTGATCAGCGATACGGATTTGATATTTTGGAACATCATGATGTCTTGCCGGCATCATTGAAAACTGTTGACCCGCTTCTCTCTTGCAGGAAACAAGCCTATGTTTATGTATACTTTTGTCTTTTTGAATTTGGTGCTAATACTGTTATATGGAAATGGAATAGGTCTTCGGATTATGGACGCGGATATTCTCTAATGGACGACGGCTGGATTATGAATGACGGACTAGACGCTTGTAATTAGATCTTCTGGATCAATTCAAACGTAGAAAGCATGTAACGCTGGAGGAACTCCAATCACTTGTTGGTTTCCTCAGTTTTGCTTGTTCTGTTATATTTCCTGGCAGAGCTTTCTTGCGTAGACTTCATGACTTGTCCATTGGTATATCAAAAGCACATCACCGCATCCGATTGAATAAGGAATCGCGAGCTGATTTGGAGGCTTGGCATACATTTTTGTCCGATTATAATGGCAAATCTTGTTTTTTATTTGGCGATTGGTTATCATCCAACACCCTCCGTTTGTACACCGATGCGGCTGGCGTTCATGGTGGATTTGCTGCTATGCTGGGTGAGCAGTGGTTCACAGGTGCATGGAAAGAGGAAATGAAGGAACTCGATATAACTGTCAAAGAATTGTTCCCCATAACACTGGCTATCGAAATTTGGGGGCACAAATTGTCTAATCATAAAATTCTCTTTATGTCAGATAATGCTGCAGTGGTAGAGATTTTGAACAAAACTTCATCGAAAAACAAAATTGTAATGAAACTAATTCGTCGTGTGGTTTTGTCTACCTTGAAGCATAACATTCATTTTCGTGCAAAGCACATTCCAGGAAGGCACAATGTCATTGCAGACAAATTGTCTCGCTTCAAATTCCAGGAGGCACACGATCTAGCCCCTTGGTTGGCGGCCAGTCCGGTTCCGGTACCTCCACAATTCTACCATATATGATGGAACAGCTCCTCAAATCAGCGCTTTCAAAGAGCACTATTGCCTCATACCGCCATGTGATTGTTGATTTTGTCAAATTCCATCAGATCAGCTCTCCCAACTCGCCAGTATTTCCATCGTAAAAATATTTAGTTGGTTTTTCCTCTCCCTTCTTATGTTTTCTAGTTCCTGCTTAAGAGTATCTATTTCTTTCAATATATTTCCATCTGCCGTGGCATGTAGTCTGTTTTCTAAGGATTCTATATCTGTGTTCAAATCATTTTCTAATTCCGACCTTTCCCTCTTCCTTCTCGAAGAAAACTGTATCGTTTCCCCCCTTATTTCTAAGAGAATCATTTCGAAAAACAATTGTTCATTAATGCCGAGGTCTAAGGACTCGTAGGCAATGTCCTCTAATGTGGTTTGTTCAATTTCATTATTTGCATATTGTTTAATATCTGTTAAAATAGCGTTTTTTACCGTTTTTATAAACTCTTTGTCCTTTAACAGAGAATTATTAAACTTTCATAGACCTCTGCCTCTCTCAAAGTCAGTGAATTTACATTCTAGAATAAAAATTTAGTGGTCTGACCGATAACCAGGTTTATAGAAAATATCATTTAAATATGACAAAAACTCTTTTGGTCGAAAAGTAGTGCAACTTTGTCATGATAGTTGTGGAGTCACTGGCGTGACCAAAATTAAACAGCAATCAAAAGGGCATCGAACGCCCATTGGGTGACAAGAACATTTTTGGGCGAAATGTAGAAAAAACTTTGTCAGCATAGATGGAATTGTGGAGATGAAGACCCACTGGGGCCAGGAACATGAAATGTAGATTTACATAATGTAACATGTGGAAGTTCACCTGTGATCATTGAATGATGTCCAGTATGGTATCTGGGGCACATCCCACAGATGGCAAATATAGAGTTTTCCGCTGGTGTATATAATAACCTTATTCAGTATTGTGGTATGAAGATGCCCGCTCAAATGATGTAAGAATAGCATGCGACATCTATCGGAACTCTTAATCGTGCTCTTCTAAATTTCTACAGTCGATAAGTACTGGTATAACTGAGTTATGATTTAATTGTGATTGTTCATTTTGACACCAAAAACATTCCTGCTCAACTGACTACGACTTTGGGTTTTAATCAGAATCAGACACATCTGGGAAGTACTGAAGCATGATATTCGGAAGTTGTATCCCTGCCAACAGCCTTTTGAGATACCTCTTGAAATCGTCATGTTTTCTACACAGTATCAACCCCCAGAAAAGAAGAATGTCGGTATGTCATGTAAAATGTAATGTTCCATTTGAACCATCTAGACCAATATGCACAAATCCAGTGAGGATGGACCCCTGCAGCGCCGATATATAATGACTATTTACAATCGCTATATTTTAGATTAAATAAATAACAAATAGAGAGCAAAGGGAGATATAAAAAAAGAAAAACAGAATCGAGAGGAGGATATCGTTCATGTACAAGTACGTCGACCTGTTTGGTCAGGTTATACTGGTAAATCTGTGTTAGGATGATTCCTTTGTCTTTGTGCCCCTTTGTACGCACAAAGTCGTTCAGAAAAAAAAAACTGAGACAACCATGGGCTTCGTCAGTATTTCGCCTCTAAATCCTTACTTACGAGAGGGCCCAGTGCTGTGCAACATAGGAAGTAACATGCAGTTGGGCGCTGAAAGGGAGTCTCTCGCGCCCAATGACCTCCCTAACGACACCCCTGAGAACTGGGCGGGTTTGTCCAGAATTCTCTGCCTGTAACAGTGTTTGGAGTGTGTATCAGGGTACAGGATGGCAGACTACGTCCTATATCGCGTGAAAGTCACATGATATTCTGTATTAAACAACTGTCAGTTCGGTGACATCTCAGGGGTAAGGCATCTGGTTTTGTTTAGAGTTAAATATTAAGTGTAATCCTATGGTTGATTTTATACTGACCCATCTGGTTGAAATAATAAATAACTGATTGGCTGTCAATTAAAAGTTACTGGAATCTCGCATTCGCCTTTAGTCTGTACATTTAGATTTTAGGAATCCCTTGAAATTTGGCAACAGAGGTTCTCAAACACTTCTCCGATCTGTCCATTCCCAGCTTTAGGGTTCAAGACGACTCTTGAGCGGTTTCCCTGTCCGACATGAAATCAATAACGGGAAGCGAAAAGGTCTATTGTATTCACGCTGAAGGGGTTGCTCAAAGAGTTGGATAATGAAGCATGTGCCGAGGTTGATAATGTCCAGGATAATTTCCAATATTAATCAGGTTGTAGTTCAGTGGATGAAATTTTCTGGTATATATGCAGGAACTTTGTAAGTGTATACTGTCTTCACGTTAGTGACCTACGCATGTTGTTATTCTTTCCTTACCTGTGATTTGTCGCTCCCCGAGCGTTTCCCAATAAAGGACCCATAACTTCTTTGGTCATTTCACCCTTCTTAACTAAGTTTCAAAATCCCACGATATAATACATCTGATATACACTCGCTGAACTCTTTCTTCCGTTGGTTCTGCCTAACATCCAGGGTAACCTCTTAGCTCTACCAAACTAGACAAATTCATATTCTGCATACACGATAACCTAGTTTCAAATAGGTTTATTATCAATGAAATATAACAGACAATGTTCCACTATTCTAGACAGCAGATTAAATAGGGCCTATCATAAATACTTGTGCAAACATTCATATGGTTATTGGGATAAACAACTTAAGTTGATAGGGTAAAGGTGATTGGTTTTAACCATGGAGACTACTATAAGCTAGTAGTCTCCATGTTTTAACCAAATACCCGAACGAAAAGTAGGGAATCTCCTTTCCCTCCCAATCCCAGTCTGCCTTGTCAACATGTTCTGCAAAATTCTCGAAGGTGATATGCTTAACACAACATTGAGCACATCTGACATCAGCGTTGAAGAGGATGTACGGTTGTGCGGTCTTGCGCAGTTCCGGTGTGAAGGTGAACGTTGTCCTGATTAGTGGTTGTCCGTCGGACAGCCATTACTGGGACAGGTTGTCCATGGACAACATATACTGTTGTGAGTTGTCCCGGGACAACTCATACTATCATAGGTTATCCATGGACAACTACACCCGGGGATACGTTGTCCGACGATAGAAGTGGCTGTCCAGGTTTTATCGCGATTATAACTAAGTCGTATTACGGGTTGTCCGTCACCTGAGAATAGTTGTCCAGTACGAGGCCTCAGTATGTAAAGTGGCTCAATAAGGCAATGATAGTATGCGTAGCCGATAAATGGATTGTTTTAACCCTACCAGGTCTGGGTGATTTGGAGGTTGTCCCTGCCTGAGGATGGAGGGTGGGGGAATTTCAACGCCCCATCTATTTTCGTTATATCTTGGGTAGAGGGCTGAAACTTTCCATACTATATATTTGTGTCAAACTCTATGATGAAATGCTAAACAATTCAAGATGGTCGCCATCATGACGTCACAGTGACGTCATCTTTTCGGAAGTCATTTTTCGCTTCTTCTTTTTTGGACTGATTTTCTAAATTTTTCGATATTTTATATAAAAAACTAATTCATATGATAGAAAATAATTAGTTTTGGCAAAATAAATTACTTTTATGCTCTTTTAGGCAAGAAAAATACGAAATGACTGAAAGCACAATTTTATGGGGATATTACGTGACCGTCATTTCCCCATGATCCTTTGCACATACTATCATGCAAATAGTCTCAAAATGACGGCAATAAGATTCGTGGGAAAGTCAGAAAGTATCAGCTCTCTTGTTATCTTCGTACACACCCGTATAAATAGTTTTAATACCCCTTAGGGTTAGGAGATGAAAGCGCGCACACTATAAAGTCTCTTTGATTACGTCACAATGACGTAATCAAATTCACATTCAAATTCACAAAGTCGCATCTGAATTATTGGGCCGAAATTTTCAATCAGATTTTTCCAATTTGAGTTCATGCAATTTTCCCGCAAAAATTCTTGTGTGGTGATGCCATGCGGTGGGATTAACCCTACCAGGCCGGGTGGGAGTGGGGAGTGGGGGACATCGGGGCCCTCGTACCAAACTTTCTATCCTCTCTCCGGAACGATAAATACTTGAGAGCTGACACTCCGTAGCTTTGTAGCTTATCATATTGGGGTCTTTTTGAGTCTATGTGCAGAGAATAATGGTTAAATTCAAATGGAAGCCATGTGGGTATCAGAAAAGTGATGTTTTCGTGAGTTTTCTTCAAAACGTTTGCTTTTCCGCATGGAAAAGTGGACTAAAACTATTTGATTTATTAATTTATCATGCAGTGTTTGCGAAGAAATGAAACACAAAAATGCCTTTTTTAATAATGACGTCACCGTGACGTCATCACACAGGTTTCAGCCCCTAGCTCAAGGAGTTCGAAAAATATTTATAATGAAAATTGGCTAAAATAGATTTAAAACTACTTTCAAGGAAGATGACTTCACCGTGAGGCCATTAGAGTGACCATTGTTAATTGAATTACATTATCTTGTCAAGTTTCACCCCCTAATGGAAATGGTTAAACATATCGATATTCAGGATAATGGGGAGTAGCGGAGAGGGGAGGGAATGGGGGGGTGCAGTATACTAAACAAGTCATCGCTAATAATTTCGTTCTAAAAAGCTAAATATTTCTTGCAGAAATTGTCGTTTCGCACAGGCTAGGAAGATATTATATATTGGAGGGGGGGGGCGGGGCGGCGGAGGGAAGACGGACAAAAACCCGGAAAAGTTTGACACCAAATGCTCAAGTGACTTGGTCATTACGGTTAATTAGCAGTTCTGATGTTTCCGTATGTAAAATTAATCTGGGAACAAGCAGATTCGGATTCACCACCCTCGGATTAACCTGAAACAACCACATTGCAATACAAAATGCCGCAACTTCTGTACCTACAGTGTCTATTTCAAAATTAGAATTGTTAGTTTGCCTCCATCTTATTATGCAGGCCTACATGGATTAATTTGATAGCGAAATATATTGTTGTATATAAAAAGTGTACATCAGTTCAACAAAAACACTGTTGACTGTGATAGGAAGAAACTGACGAATAATACGCCAAATATATTTGGAAAATAGAACTAAGTAATAGGAACATTAAAATATATGTAACAAAAATTTAGCCTCAAAATATAATGTACACCTGGCGTCATTAATCCCAAATGATCCGTGAAAAAATTAGCATGGAAAATATGATAATGTACCGTAATAAAAAAAATAATGTGACGCGGATGGGATTCGAACACACAACTTACTGCAACCCCTCTGATCTACATTTCCGGGCCTCTTTCCCCTGCACTACTTGGGACCGCTGCCGAGCCACTGAAAATTTGTTACCTTTATACCGTGACCTATATTATCCGATAATATGATGGACAGCGCGTCATGGGGGACAACTAATATTGCCACTGTTGTGATAAGACAGGTTGTCCCCCATGAATAGTTGTCCGGGTGCAAATATAATATATAATGCATTACAACATATACAAGAATAATATGTATCGAGTGCACAACTGGTACCTGAAACTGGGGGACACCCAGTTTCAGTCAGGACAACCACTGCCAGGTACAGGTTGTCTGAACTGGACACTCCGGCAGCCTACTGAGGTACGGCTGCCTCGTGACCAACTCTTCACTGTGGAGAAGCCGACCACTGTTGGCACAGCTCAAAACCACGCTGAATGTAAATGTACATCGTTTCCATAGAGACTAGAATATATATTATAATTTAGGCTCAGTTCACTCTCAGGCTGTTGTGCTTCGTTGAATGAAGAGCTATATCGGATAGAATGCACTAAATATTTGTCCCATTGCTTCCCAGTTTAAACAGATTCAGTTCACGTCTAGAAAACTGGCCTTCCTATTAACTTTAGTCTGAAACTACATACTGGTGTTGTTCATTACCAATTGTCGCTCTTCACATGATATATCAAACCACACTGCAGTCCAGTTATTTTTGGAGAATGTAATGTTGGACGATTATAAAGTGAGCAAATTTTTAACAAGAATCTATTGTCACTCAGGGCTGCGAAATTAGTCTGCGGTAGTCAACAGGGACATATTCGTACCATGTGTAGTGAAATTAACATGTTGCAATGGGTTGGAAGCGAATCGTTAACGATCGACAGGAGCATATTCCTACGAAGTAGGCTCTCATTTGCAAATTGCCCGGTAATGAGTGAGTGAGTGAGTGAGTCCATCTGAAATCTTTCGTCGGCAAAATAAGGAGAACCGTTGACATTAGAACCTTGATTTTTGGCATGAAGATGCATTAGGGGACTGTTACCAGCAAGTTCTGAGCTGACCTACTTCTGATGAATATTTCTCTTGATTTTTCATGAAAATCACTGGTGATTCTGACTTGGGCTGTGCTCATCCTAATATAGGCAGGATTTCAACTTGTAGGGGGGAGGGGGGGGGGTCAAGAGTTCAGTTCGCGTAGGAGTTCTCATGCCTACCCTACTCCTTAGGTCCTGTGATGCCGCGAAAAAGAAAGAGCTAACCATCAAAACAATACATAAGGGCCCTATAGGTCCGTGTAACCTTGCACAGTTCAATTTTCGTTTTTCGTTTTTCGTTTCTCAAAATCAAAAATTGAAATTTGACCGTCAATTTTCAATTTTCGTTTTTTGTTTCTGTAATCTCAAAATCAAAAATTGAAATTTGACCGTCAATTTTCAATTTTCGTTTTTTGTTTTTGTGATCTTAAAATCAAAAGTTGAAATTTGACTGTCAATTTTCAATTTTTGATTCTGGGATCACAAAAACAAAAAACGAAAATTGATATTTGACAAGTCAATTTTCAATTTTCGTTTTTCGTTTTGATTGACGCAAAAATGAAAATCAAATTTTGAAAATTGCCTCGACTTGTCCGTTTTTCGTTTTTTGATTTTAACTTTGACGTATCAATGTTAAATTTGCACGTGGACAGGTTATGATGTCACTTCCGGTATGACGAGTAGAATAGAAAACGCAAATCGTGTCGTATAAGAGGTGTGGAGCGTGCGAGGCATGTGGCCCACCAGGCCATCCTCGGGAGCCAGTGTATGGATCGATTTGTTAGGGTGTCTGCATTGCCTTGGTTAGTTGCCCACGGTAGTTCTGGATAAAACAAAGATCGAGGGGTATCCTCTAAATCAATCCAATTATTGAACAGGCTCAGCAAGCTCATTACGCCAAACCATTAGCTGCAATGTTTGAGATGTGACATCGCTGGCATAACTTTGATGTCAGGCTGAAATCGTCATCGAGAGTCAAAGCAAAAATCGCCGGCTTGGGATACCGACATGCTAATTCAAAATAACCTTGGGGGATGAAATGTTCGAGATTGAGGAGAGGACACAAAAACTCACTCGAATCACCAAAAATGTCGAGGTAAACCCTGTGAGAGGATTCACGATTTACCTGGACTTGTGAAGATGCACCAGACAGGTCTGGATAGGTGGCATCCCGCAGTTGTCATTGGTTATTGGCACTGAGGCCTGAGCCAATCAAGACGCAGTCTTAGATTTTCTCATTTCTAAAAATAGATGTTTAGAGTGCTACAAAAGCGAACAGCATTCATGCACACAACCGCTATTTGTTATTGATTTGAAATATAGTATTCATAAAGATACCAACGAAGATTTAATACCAATAAGAGTAAGCATCGCAGTGATGGGCCGCGAAATCCGTATATTGCTAGCGTTCCGTAAACCACCATTTCAAACAAGCACACAAACGTCACGTTTGATGCCAGACTGCTTCAACGCTTCAGGTCCAATCTTCAGTCTCTATTTTTGGGACCTGGATCGTTGGAGCGTTCACATGCCCGTCAACGTTCAGCGTCAAAAACGCTTCAACGCTCTAAGTGCGGGTGTCAAAAGCTTCAACGCATCGACGCGGGAAGTTCCTCTTGGGGTTATGATTAGGGTACCCACGTATTTAATATTTTACCCTACTTTAATGAAACTCATATGTGTATCAACCATGTTGTTCTCCATATAATGCTTCACACCTACTGCACGAATGCCTACTCACTTCTGGACATGCGCAGTTGGCCCATTATAATCTAGCTCGAATGCCTGGCTCCAGGGATCTATCGTGTGGTGACACTCCCATATCTTCCCCCCTACTGGCTTTATATATTGTGCTCCACACCTGCCTAAACAATCCGATTTGCGCTTTCCATACTACTCCGCGGACCGAAAGTGACATCAGAAGCCTTGCGCGTGCGTAGTTAACATTGATGAGTCAAAGTTAAAATCAAAAAACGAAAAACGGACAAGTCGAGGCAATTTTCAATATTTGATTTTCATTTTTGCGCGAAGTAAAACGAAAAACGAAAATTGAAAATTGAATGTCAAATTTCAATTTTTGATTCTGAGAAACCGAAAACGAAAAACGAAAATTGAAAATTGACGGTCAAATTTCAATTTTTGATTTTGAGAAACCAAAAACAAAAAACGAAAATTGAATTGTGCAAGGTTACACGGACCCCTATAGATCCAATTCTGAACAAATGAGCTTAAAAAAAAATATGACATGTCAGAGAGCTCTCGCGAATTGGATTGTCACCGCTATATTTTAGTGCTAAGAAAGGACGTCAAATTACAACACAAGTAGTAGGGAAAGGCTATTTCGAGCAAGGTTTTCCAGGGAGGTAACTCTTGGTCCCCTTTTTTCCAGGTTAAAGGTATAGGGGACGCCCCATCGCCTTTCACCTCTGGGGCGCCAGGGGGCGCCACCAGCTCAAGGTCACGTGGAGGTCAAAAGTAGTTCCGGCAACCTGTGACCTTTGTATTCCTCCGCGGACAGAACGTAGTCCCATGTCAACCAAGTGACTTCCAATGTTAATGTATACGGGGAATGCCTAAAAAGGGTATGGAAATAGACGTGTTGGGATCTAGGTGGGCCACTAGTGGGTCGATGGAGTCCTATGAGGTATCAATGTGAAGCATTCGTGAAGGCGCATCTGATGGACTGGGTGTGGGGTTGAAATATCGTCATTCTAAGCATGCGCGGTAGACCAAGGGTATGGAAATAGACGTTTTGGGGGCTAGGGCGGCCACTAATGAACCGATGGGGTCGAGTGAGGTATCAATGTGAAGCCTATGTGAGGGGGCATCCGACTGGATGGATTTGAGGTCGGAATATCGTCATTCTGCGCATGCGCAATAGACAAAGGGTGTGAAAATAGACGTTTTGGGATCTGGGTGAGCCACTAATGAGCCGATGGAGTTGAGTGAGGTATCAATGTGAAGCCTAGGTGAGGGGGCATCCGATTGGACTAGTGTCTCGGCCGTTGTCCACATTCTGCGCATGCGCAGACAGGGAATTCTGGGAAAAGGGTGTGGAAATAGACGTTTTAGGGTTTAGGTGAGCCCCTAATGATCCTATGGTGTCGTATGAGGTCTTATTTTGAAGCTGTCGTGAGGGAGCATCCGCCTGGGCTAGTGTGTCGTTCGTTGTCCATAGTCTGCGCATGCGCAGTCTGGCCGTAGTATAGAAATAGACGATTGGATCGAGTGAGGTATCAATGTAAAGCATACGTGAGGGAGTCTCCAACGGGCTGGGTGTGACGTGGAACTGACGTCATTCTGCGCATGCGCAGTAGAGAAAGTGTATGGAAATAGACGTTCTGGGGCCTATGCGAGCTACTTTTGGGTCGATGGAGTCAAGTGAGGTATCCATGTGAAGCCTATGTGAGGGAGCAACCGCCTGGAGTAGTGTCTCGGCCGTTGTCCACATTCTGCGCATGCGCAGACAGGGAATTGTGGGAAACGGGTGTGGAAATAGACGTTTTTGCGGTCTAGGTGGGCCACTCATGGTCCGATGGAGTCGAGTGAGGTATCAAAGTGAAGCATTCGTGAAGGGGCATCCAGTCATGGATGGGTGCATGTAAAATTAGGGGTATGACGTCACTTCCGGTTTGGGTGAATGGGGCGTGACCTGGGAACATGATAGGACATGTACCGACCTGTCTGTGGGGGTTTTTTCCCGCCAGAATTTCGCTGACGTCCGCGCCTGCATCCGGGTATGCATGAGGGTCTGTGTGAATGGGGGGTGACCTGGGAACATGATAGGAATGCATGTACTGACCTGTCTGTGGGGTTTTTCCCGGCCCGGCCCGGCCTGCCCTGGCCGCAGCGCGCGCGCGCGCGCGGGTTCTCCGGCCGCACGCGCGCGCGCGCGTTATCACCGGCAGTGCGCGGGTGAATGTCGGGTCAAAAGGTCCAAGGTCTCCCTTTCGGCAAGGTTCGGCAACAATGTTGCGGCATCGATATACAGAGCTTGAACCCAAAAAGGGGATTGTAAATTAACCTGGGAAGGATGGGTAGTTCCATTTGGACCAATCAGCGGTCGAGAAAAACAGATAAAAAGAACCAATGGACGGGTACTAGAATTTCGCTTCCATCTGGGTACTAGAATGCTTTCGCCTATAGTGAAATCTCATGTTAAATAAAATCCTATACAAAATAATATTACACTACCGAACAATCACGGACTTTCACGAAGGGAAGTCACAGGGCGTAGTAGAAAAAAGCGCATTTCTAACCTTATTGACCTTATGGCGCAAGCGAGTATAACAAGTGCCCATGACTCACACGGTGTATAAAACCATACCCAACAGGTACACTATAAAGCCACCTCTCTATCCGTTCGCTTTTCATTCCCCACCATGGCAGCGAGCGGAACAGAGCTTGCGTTATTCCAACTGACGTCCCACGTCTACCTCATCGTCAATGACGATCACCTGGAGCTGGTCCAAGACGCACCGCAGAAGGTGAAGATTTTGTTATCGCTATCAGGCTGGACTCTATTGACACGATTGTTACAGGGAAGAGAACCCGAAAGGGATTGCATGCACGTGGAAGTCGGTGTGCACATACGCACTGCTGGAGAGGATTCCCTTTTTCCCCGGTTGGAACAGAGTGGAGGTACTTATATCACACTCTGTCCACCCTTATGGATGGCACTGAAAGATGTACTCCCCGAGGTGGATGACTTACTACACCCCGAGGTGAAAGAAGGGACTGTGGCTACCCAAGGGCTTACACCTGGCTGCACCCTATTGTTGTACCCCAAACGAGTGGACCTCATCGATAGCGGACTTAGGTGTTGGTGTACATCTGAACCCAAAGCGCACGTCTGTTTGTCACCGGAAGGATGGACTACCTTGAAACGGGTGTTGTTGGGTGACCTGCATGGTGATATCATTCACCTGTGTGCCGACGTCTACATTTTCTGCGGTCCCTTTTTCGCTCGACTCCTCTGTCTGAACGACGGTGGTTTTACCCTGGACCCAGATCTATGGACGGCTTTGGAACAAGTAGTCCCCATTGTCGATGAGGTACTATATCTATAGGAGCCACATAACCAATCAGAATAGTACGTATCACGGACTACACCCGTAGAGCTACATCTAGGCGCGCATGTGTGACATGGTCTATAAAACACGTCCCTCTGGATCACACACCTTCATTTCTACGGTTGCAGAGCCATGACGGAGGTCCAGCCCTATGCGACTCGCATTTTACAGCATGCGACCGTGGTTAATTCACTCACGGGTTACCGAGCAGTGGTTCGGTCCATGTTTGCAGATGGCGACGACAACGAGGGGCGACGCCAGATCCTGAAAGAGTTCACAGAAGCGGTCCTCGACAGAGTGCACACGATGAAGAGGTGTGCTATCACTCACCACTACTGGACTATGACCCGGGCTATGGACCACGAGCGCTCACGCCGGACCCAGCGACGGCTCGTTGGCCTAGTAATGGTCTGTGACCTCTTGACCCTGACGCTGTGGCATTGACACTGGGACCTCACCATAAATACGAAAGACAGTCAGAGTGTGTGTCATTCACCGTTTGTCATTGGGTCAACCATGTCAACAGTCCTACGAGCCATCCTTCCCCTTACACCCCGGGTGGGGTTACACGTCTATGAAGATAAAGTCACCCTCGTGGAAGACCTTGAAGATGTTTGCTGGTCGCGCGCTGAGACCGTATCGAATACGGTTACGCTACACCGTGACGGCTGGCCCAAATTTAAACGGGTGTTGAGTGGTGAGATCGACGGACACCTCATCCACATAGACAATGCCATCTACGTACATCGTGGACCCTTCTTCCCACGGCTGGGCCGTTACCGAGACCCTACGCGTGGCTTCACCCTAGACCCCGATCTGTGGACAGCCTTCGAGAAAGTGGTGCCTATCGTGGACCAGCTGTTTACACCGGACGAGCGGTCATCAGACGAGTTGGAGTGGGCTCGTGCCCTGAGAGAAGCGGCGGCAGAACCCAATGAACAAATGTCTAGCAATGAACCAGACGACGATGCCATTGATTACCCGGCTAGACTTTGACCACCCGATCCTTTGATCTCACGGGGTTCTCCCTATAAATACGAGAGACAGTCAAATCTGGTACCATTCACGTACTGACCATGACGGAGCATATAATACTGGCGTATCTCAGCTTGACCTCCGAGGTTTTTTCTGCACGTTTATGCAGATAATGTCGATATCATGGAGGAGGTGGGAGACATCTGTGATGCGGACCCTACACAACCGTGCCCGGCCCACATTCGTCTGTCCCGGGAGGGCTGGACCAAATTCAAAAGGGTGTTGTCTGGTGAACTGGACGGCGACCTCATCCACTTGTGTCACGATGTGTACATCCGACGCGGCCCTTTCTTTGCTCAATTGGCTCGGCTAGATGGGGGTACAGTGCATTTTACCCTTCACCCTGATCTATGGTTCTGCATTGGAAGATGCCGTGGTAGATGTGGATCAAGTGCTTATCAAGCGGTCATCAGACGAGTTGGACTGGTCATTTACCATGGACACTGTGGAAGCCAACGAAGAAAATCAGAAAGAAACTCCGGCCCAAAATATACCCGTTATAAATAAACGATAGAGCCAGGGTCCATCATCATTTGCCACCATGAAGCGCTGGGAGAAGGTGTTGGAGAACTTATACTACAGTCCCGACAGTCCGGCGGCCTATAGTGCATTGTCGGCTCTCTATCGAGCGGCCAAACCCCAGGGGATACAACGTGCCGAAGTCCGAGATTGGTTAAGAAAACAAGACACCTATACCTTACATCGATCTGTCCGTCGCCATTTTCTACGGAACCGGGTCATCGTGGGAGGAATAGATGCCCAGTGGCAAGCGAATTTGGTCGATATGAGCGCCTTTGCCAAACACAACGATGGGAATCGGTATATATTGACGTGCATCGATATCTTATCGAAGTATGCGTGGGTGGTACCCATCCGGACGAAAACGGGGGCGAATCTCATAGCGGCGTTTAAAGACATCTTCAAGACCGGGCGCAAACCTTTGTATTTGCAAACCGACGAAGGCACAGAATTCCTCAACAGACCGTTCCAACAGTTTCTGAAAGCCCAGAAGGTGTTTTTCTTCCATACGTACAACGAGACCAAGGCTTCCGTGGTGGAAAGGTTCAACAGGACATTCAAAGGCCACATGTATAAATATTTCACATATAAGAATACAAGGCGGTACATCGATGTTCTCCCGAAACTTGTGAGTGGTTAGAATCGAGCCTATCACCGGAGTATAGAGAGAGCGCCCATTACCGTGACACAACGCAATGAAGCCCAAGTCCGGCGTCTCTTGTACCCCAGGCAATCGCAGCGAACGACGAAGGCGGTGTATAAGGTCGGGAACCCTGTACGGATCAGTAAAGTCAAAGGTCAATTTGAGAAAAGTTACTTGCCCAACTGGAGCGATGAGCACTTCCTGATTAAACGGCGCCTACCCCGACAGCAGCGAGTCTATGAACTGGAAGATCTTCAAGGGGAACCATTGCTAGGGACGTTTTACGAGACGGAACTACAGCCTGTCGTAAAAACACAACAAGACTACTACACGGTGGAGCAGATTTTGAAAACGGAACGTCGACGTGGCAAACTGTTTCATTTCGTCAAATGGCAAGGCTGGCCCAGTTCCTTCAATTCCTGGGTCGCTGCCAACCAGGTGAAACGACTATAAAGCCAGACACCACTGCCGTCATCCTTCATTCCACGTCCGACCACAGTGCTATGGACAAACAGCAGCTGCCTCTGAACACAGCGTCTCCCAAAACGCGCAAAGCGCAAGTGGGCTTTGTGGTGATACTGCTAACCCTGCTGAGTGTGTTGTACGGAGGTGTGTTTTACGACGTAGCCTATGTCAGCACGTTACTTAACCAACTGAGAACACCAGCCATCAGTGAAACCGGTCTACAGATAGACCCAGTCAACCCCGTATCGAGCCCAGTCAGCACCACACCCCGTGTACAAGCCCCATCGAGCTTCACACCAAGCTCCACACCTACACCAAGTACACCCACTACGTCTGAAAACCCACCGGGTTTCATCCCTCACACTGAACAGACAACGACGACCGACGTTGTACCCACCACCACCATCATCACTCGCAGTGAACAGACAACGACGACCGACGTTGTACCCACCACCACCACTCCAGTTCACTCGTACCAAATTTACAAGAGCGGGTTACCACGACAGCGCATACAGCTCGAACCATGGACCCTCGGTGGCAGCATCCCTTCACTTGCGTCATCGCAGGACCGACGGGCTCCGGCAAAACGCACTTCGTCAGGAAGCTCCTTCAACACGCCGACAGCATGATCACCCCACCCATTGCCCGAGTCGTGTGGTGTTATGGAGAATGGCAGGCAGCGTATGCAGCAATGCCCCATATCACGTTCGTGGAAGGCCTACCTAACCTGGCCGATTTGGAACCCGACACCTTGGTGGTTCTGGATGATCTCATGGCGGAGACGGATGCGCGGGTCACCCAACTCTTTACCAAAGGCAGCCATCATCGACGGCTCAGCATCATCTACATTGTGCAAAATCTGTTCAGTAAAAACAAAGAACATCGGAACATCAGCTTAAATGCCCACTACCTGGTGGTCTTCAAAAACCCGAGAGATACCACTCAACTGCTGCACCTGGCGAGACAGATGTATCCCGGCCGCACACCGTTTGCGTTGGAAGCCTTTAAAGATGCCACAACCCCTCAGCACGGGTATATGCTCTTCGACCTCAAGCAAGCCACCCCCGACCACCTTCGACTACGAACCGGCATCTTTCCCGGAGAGACCCACCACGTGTACATGCAAAAATAATGTAAACACATCCACAGTGGCGCCCCCAGCTGGGGTGTGTGTGTTTGATGATGGGGATAATAAAGAGAATGAATACCACAGCATGGTTGACTTTGTCTCTGTTCTCGGAAGTAGATAAAAAGAGCAGAGTTGTGGGTTCTAGCATTAGTTGTACATGATGTCTGCGCGAGTACGGAAGCACGCTCCGACGCTCCGTGTATTGAAGACGGCCCCACCCGAGTTGGTCCGAACCATTGTACGCGGTGCGGACCCTGACCTTGTACGCTGTCTGTGCGAGATCGGGTACAACCTGTTAAAAGGCAACGTTCCACTGACTCCGGCTCAGAAGACCAAGTTGGCCAAGCATAAGACAGGTCTCCGAACCCTAGTCCAGAAGCGGGTCCCTCAAACACAAAAGAAAAAGGTGTTACAGAAAGGCGGCTTTCTCGGGGCCATATTAGCACCGTTGGCCGCTTCCGTGCTGGGTCCAGTATTGGGTGGACTCTTCGGCCGACAATGAACCACACGAAAAAAATGGTCCTCGTCGAACCACGGTTCCTTCAAAACCTCCAATCGCCCTACCCTGTCCCACCTACGGTGAAGACCATAAACACCCTCGATGAAGAGATGCAACAGACCTTACAGAGACCGGGGTTAAGCGACAGCGAGAAAGTACAACGGTACAATGAGACGCTTCAACGGTACATGACGTTCATGGACCAATACAAAACCCTCTCCACCCCATCACCACCACCACCACCACGTGACACACTGCCTACCTCAGCACCGCTCCAACAGCTGCCATTACCAGGGGTACCACCCACAACCCCACAGTGGGTGAAAGACGAAGTGCTGAAGAGTGTACCTGCATCGTTCAAGAAACAAGCTGGCCTGGTATTACAACGGATGAAACAGAATCCTAACATGACTTGGAATGATAAAGGCGAACTCCTGGTACAGAATCAGGTGGTCCCGGGACCCACATGACGGATTTAGTGAATGACCTGATGCGTCAACGCAGGTCGCACACGGATCCTCGAGGATGGGAGGTCTTCGCTCAAGGCTTGAAAGACATGCATGTACCACAGGAATTGGTGGGGAACCCCACCGCTGGGCCTTTATGCAGCGAACCCAGCAATCGCCGAGTGGCCCACTACCTTCTTGGGAATCCGAATGGGAACCGGAGTCACCCCCCAAAACACCACCACCACAACGGGCACCTTCTTTTCAGACCTTTAAAAAACCATCCTTGATCAGGACACCCCACATCTCCAGAGCCGTGACACGTAGCAAGTCACCGCGACGAACACGACGCCGGACACAACCGCCCAAGGCCTGGAACACCTATTAAAACCAACAGCAGCAGCAGGACAGCTCAGTCGCCATGTTTTACCTCACCCTACCCAGTAACAGTTCGCTGGATGTGTTTCCTGACAACACCTTGGCCAAGTACGTGACCCAGTTACCGCAACCATTGCATTTACCTGGGCGCTGGGAATGTGGCCTCGTGGATATCCAATACCCTTACTCGTGATGCAACGTGCGAGCCAATGAAGTGTGGTACGAGGTGACCTACGAAGGAAAAGACACCCGACTCATCCTCCCCGAAGGCCAATACGATACTCCCAAGGAGTTCATGGGTGGGCTGTCAAGACTGTTGCATTATAAGGCTCTACGGGAGGTCACGAATACTTCAAAACCCATCAAATCCTTTCCCTTCAAGAATCACGTGGACTTCGATTACAACGCACACAACGACAAGGCCCAGCTTATCGTCACCGCCAACGCGAGTGTCGTACTGAGTCCTATCCTACAGCAAATGCTGGGTTTCGATCTACAGACGTTCGCTGGTCCCACCGCCCACCAAGGCGAGATCCCGATGGATATGAAGTCGGGTATGTACGGACTCTACGTCTACTCGGGCGTGGTGGACAACCACATCGTGGGCGATATCAACACACCTCTGTTACGGGTGGTGCCCATTAAAAAGACGTATGGAGATCAAGTCACCCACAGTTTCACCCACATGCTCTACCTACCCGTACGACAAAACGACATCAACACTATCACGGTGGATATAAGAGATGACACGGGACGACCGGTGGCATTCGAACGCGGGAAAGTGGTGCTGACACTTCATTTTCGACAAGCACGTGCTCCCCACTTTGTATAATGAAGGTGCCTTACGAGTGCGATGCACGCAGCTATATGGACTATTATGCCCAACAGGCCGGCGGTGGCCTTCCGGTCTTTAGTGGTGCACGCATGCAACGAGGACATGGACCGGGGAACATACTCGGGAGCATCGTCAAAACGTTCCTGCCCTTGGAGGCGCGTGGGGTGAAAGCAATCGGCAAACAAGCGGTACGCAGTGGACTGCAAGTGGCCGGTGATGTCTTGAGGGGTACGGCACCCAAAGAAGCCTTGAAACGGCGGGCCAAAGAAGCAGGAGGCGTGTTGGTGGCCAAAGCACAACGCACCGTAGGGAATAAAAGACCTGCACCACCGAGACCACGCACCAGTCGACGACCGACCCAGCGACGACGCACATCGAAGACCCAGGATATCTTTTCTTAAAACATGTCCTTGATCCACGCAGAGTCCTGCCCCTCCACCAACAGTGAATTTGATTTGTGGACCGTCCCGCCCACACAGACCAGTGACGAACAAGGATTATGGGTGGAGCATCTCCCGCTCTCCAGCATCAGCGAAACAGGGCCCATCGAGTTCACCATCAGTAATGCGGATACGGCCTATGTGGATTTAGCCCATACATACTTGTATGTGAAAGCCAAGATCGTCAATGGAGATGGCTCCAGAATCGTCGACCAAGCAACGGTGGGCCCGACGAATCTCTGGCTGCACTCAGGTGGATATATTTCTCAGCGACAAACTTATCAGTGACTCGACCAACACGTACCCCTATCGAGCCTACATCGAGACGCTGTTGTCGCATGGGCGAGAGGCTAAAAAATCTCAACTGACAGCCGCTTTATTCTACCAGGACACAGCCCAGCACATGGGCGTATAGAACGACAATGTGGGATATAACAAACGGAATTACAAGCGTCTAGTCCGTCATTCATAATCCAGCCGTCGTCCATTAGAGAATATCCGCGTCCATAATCCAAAGACCTATTTCATATTCCATATAACAGTATTAGCACCAAATTCAAAAAGACAATCATAGTATACATAAACATAAGCTTGTTTCCTGCAAGAGAGAAGCGGTCAACAGTTTGACCGCGTCTCGGTGGATCTCATGGGTCGACTGCACGCAGACATGTTCATGCAAGACCGGTACCTGTTGAACAAGATCTCCATCAAAATCCGACTGATACGGGCGCCTCCGACCTTCGCCTTGATGGCCACTAACGTAGACGGGCATGCAGCTGACTATAAGATTGTCATCCAAGACGCAGTCCTGTATGTCCGAAAAGTGAAACCGAATCCAGCCGTTCAATTGGGACACCTCAAAGCCTTGGAAACAAAACCAGCCCAGTACCCTATCCGACGTGTGCAAACCAAAGTGTTCTCTGTGTCTGCTGGAAATATGAGCGCCAACAAAGAAAACCTGTTCCTGGGGGAACTACCCAAGCGATTGATCCTGGCCTGTGTGGAAAATACCAGTTTCAGCGGAGCCTACCCAGAGAACCCGTTTGACTTTAAACATTTCGGCATCAATTTTGTGGCCCTGCATGTGGATGGACAACAGGTCCCAGCCACGGCCTTAACACCGAACTTTGGGCGCGCGAATTTCATTCGAGCCTATCAGAGCCTGTTTACAGCCACCGGTCAAATCAACCAGGACGAAGGGAATATGATCAGTCGGGAGGACTACGCAAACGGATACACGTTGTTCTGTTTCGATTGACCCCCACCTTAGAGAACGACCATCAGCTGGCCCTCGCCAAGCAAGGCAATTTACGGTTGGAAATCCACTTTGCACGAGCCCTCCGGAGCACCGTCAATGTGATCTGCTACGCCGAGTTTGACAACATTATTCAAGTGGACAAAGCGCGCAACGTCTTGTGTGACTTCTCCACCTAACATGGATACCGACCAGATAACCACCGTGCTGGAGAATAACCCAGAGACACGTATGGTCTTTCAAGGGGTGTTCGCTCGAGATGTGTTCCCATTAGACCGTATGTATCCTGCTGCTTACGTTCTCAACCCGATGGATCGACCCGGTGAACATTGGGTGGCCGTGTACTTGACAGAAGCGCAGGGCGAATACTTTGACCCGTACGGCCTGCCACCCCTCCACCCCGATTTAACAGACTTCATGGATCAAGGCACAGAGACGTGGTGTTGGAACAGTCAAACGTTGCAAAGCCTGACCAGTAGCGTGTGCGGACAATATTGCTTGTTTTACCTGTACCATCGATGCCGGGGAAGACCCGTATCTACCATATTACAGATGTTTGACGAGTACCCCAAGGCCGAGGACCGAGATGTACTCGTCTATGACTGGGCCGCCCATCATTTCAATGTACAAGTCCCGTTCTGGGCTTGAATTCTTTCAATGTACATACGCCCGCTGTTCTGTGCTTAAGTTTACAAGCCCCCTGTTCTGGGCTTCAGTTCTTTCAATGTTCAAGCCCCCTGGTCTGGGCTTCAGTTTTCACGTGGTTGTTCTCACGTTGTTGCTGTTACTGAATAAAAAAAAAAAGAGATCTCACCCAAAAAACCTGTCTTGTGTGTTTTCTATATGAGCATAATGCATGAAACTGGCTTTGAACACCGTATTAGCCAATCAGTGGCCTATAATGGGGCCAAAGGTAACCCATCCATGTCCAGAAAACATTACCCGGGTGTACAAGAACCCGGATGTAGGCGCGGGCGTAGGCGAAAGCATCCCAGTACCCGGATGGAGGCGCAGACGTGAGCGAAATTCTAGTACCCGTCCATTGGTTCTTTTTATCGATCGCTCATTGGCTCTTTTTCTCGACGGCTGATTGGTCCAAATGGAACTGCCCATTAGCGTGTGCGGACAATATTGCTTGTTTTACCTGTACCATCGATGCCGGGGAAGACCCGTATCTACCATATTACAGATGTTTGACGAGTACCCCAAGGCCGAGGACCGAGATGTACTCGTATATGAGTGGGCCGCCCATCATTTCAATGTACAAGCCCCGTTCTGGGCTTAAGTTCTTTCAATGTACAAGCCCGCTGTTCTGGGCTTAAGTTTACAAGCCCCCTGTTCTGGGCTTCATTTCTTTCAATGTTCAAGCCCCCTGTTCTGGGCTTCAGTTTTCACGTGGTTGTTCTCACGTTGTTGCTGTTACTGAATAAAAAAAAAAATGAGATCTCACCAAAAAAACCTGTCTTGTGTGTTTTCTATATGAGCATAATGCATGAAACTGGCTTCGAACACCGTATTAGCCAATCAGTGGCCTATAATGGGGCCAAAGGTAACCCATCCATGTCCAGAAAACATTACCCGGGTGTACAAGAACCCGGATGTAGGCGAAAGCATCCCAGTACCCGGATGGAGGCGCAGACGTGAGCGAAATTCTAGTACCCGTCCATTGGTTCTTTTTATCGATCGCTCATTGGCTCTTTTTCTCGACGGCTGATTGGTCCAAATGGAACTGCCCATCCTTCCCAGGTTAATTTACAATCCCCTTTTTGGGTTCAAGCTCTGTATATCGATGCCGCAACATTGTTGCCGAACCTTGCCGAAAGGGAGACCTTGGACCTTTTGACCCGACATTCACCCGCGCACTGCCGGTGATGACGCGCGCGCGCGCGTGCGGCCGGAGAGCGCGCGCGCGCTGCAGCCGGGGCAGGCCGGGCCGGGCCGGGAAAACCCCCACAGACAGGTCAGTACATGCATTCCTATCATGTTCCCAGGTCACACCCCATTCACACAGACCCTCATGCATACCCGGATGCAGGCGCAGACGTCAGCGAAATTCTGGCGGGAAAAAACCCCCACAGACAGGTCGGTACATGTCCTATCATGTTCCCAGGTTACGCCCCATTCACCCAAACCGGAAGTGACGTCATACCCCTAATTTTACATGCACCCATCCATGACTGGATGCCCCTTCACGAATGCTTCACTTTGATACCTCACTCGACTCCATCGGACCATGAGTGGCCCACCTAGACCGCAAAAACGTCTATTTCCACACCCGTTTCCCACAATTCCCTGTCTGCGCATGCGCAGAATGTGGACAACGGCCGAGACACTACTCCAGGCGGTTGCTCCCTCACATAGGCTTCACATGGATACCTCACTTGACTCCATCGACCCAAAAGTAGCTCGCATAGGCCCCAGAACGTCTATTTCCATACACTTTCTCTACTGCGCATGCGCAGAATGACGTCAGTTCCACGTCACACCCAGCCCGTTGGAGACTCCCTCACGTATGCTTTACATTGATACCTCACTCGATCCAATCGGCCCACTAGTGGCCCACCTAAACCCCAACACGTCTATTTCTATACTACGGCCAGACTGCGCATGCGCAGACTATGGACAACGAACGACACACTAGCCCAGGCGGATGCTCCCTCACGACAGCTTCAAAATAAGACCTCATACGACACCATAGGATCATTAGGGGCTCACCTAAACCCTAAAACGTCTATTTCCACACCCTTTTCCCAGAATTCCCTGTCTGCGCATGCGCAGAATGTGGACAACGGCCGAGACACTAGTCCAATCGGATGCCCCCCCCCACCTAGGCTTCACATTGATACCTCACTCAACTGCATCGGTTCATTAGTGGCTCACCCAGATCCCAAAACGTCTATTTTCATACCCTTTGTCTATTGCGCATGCGCAGAATGACGATATTCCGACCTCAAATCCATCCAGTCGGATGCCCCCTCACATAGGCTTCACATTGATACCTCACTCGACCCCATCGGTTCATTAGTGGCCGCCCTAGCCCCCAAAACGTCTATTTCCATACCCTTGGTCTACCGCGCATGCTTAGAATGACGATATTTCAACCCCACACCCAGTCCATCAGATGCGCCTTCACGAATGCTTCACATTGATACCTCATAGGACTCCATCGACCCACTAGTGGCCCACCTAGATCCCAACACGTCTATTTCCATACCCTTTTTAGGCATTCCCCGTATACATTAACATTGGAAGTCACTTGGTTGACATGGGACTACGTTCTGTCCGCGGAGGAATACAAAGGTCACAGGTTGCCGGAACTACTTTTGACCTCCACGTGACCTTGAGCTGGTGGCGCCCCCTGGCGCCCCAGAGGTGAAAGGCGATGGGGCGTCCCCTATACCTTTAACCTGGAAAAAAGGGGACCAAGAGTTACCTCCCTGGAAAACCTTGCTCGAAATAGCCTTTCCCTACTACTAACACATATAAGGGAAACACCGTTTGTGAGCTCCGAAATATTGCTGGTCAATGATCTTCATGAGCACGGGTTACATAGTGGGGTTATTTCTCTGTTATAGTATAAAACTACACACTCTCAAAATTATTCAAGGATTTCTCCTGACTTTTGGTTCACCGTGTAGCTCAAACTGGACAGTTTCTGACAAACAAGAGCTGGGGGGAAAAGGTAAGATCACACAGAATGGAATTATTGTTTGTTTGTATTGTTTCCGGCTTCCGAAAATATTAGCCGTCCGGCATTTTCCCAACAACTATGGCAGTGTGAATGGCTTGGCGCCGGGGCCTTGACCTCGCGCACCCCCCTCCCCTCCTCCCCCCCCCCCTCACGAGCTAGTAATTTTTCATGGCAAAAGTAATGTCAGACGCGACTCCTCTCATTTTATGTGGGTTGTATTGTGCATTTCCTTTTACAACTCAAGTTTCCCATAATGCTAGAAGAGAAGTTAATGTGTTACGCATGTGAGCTCACATATGATTCACATGAGTGCAACTTTGTCTGTGTAAAAACAAAGCAATTTCGATCATGCAAGCGCATAAGGAAATTATGTATGGAAGTTCGTTTACGTCGAATGGGAAGTGAACCTTTTCTGTAGATTAGAAAGTTTAAATGGTTGTCCCTGAGGAATGATCGTGTCTGCGATATTCCATTATTCCAGAGCCTTCGCACACATTATTATACTAGAAGTCTCGATTCGAACTAACCTGATGATGATTATTGTCTTATAAAATTGCTTGGCTTTGATAATTTGCAATATTGAAGTGAAGACAATTCTCCAAAATGAACAACGGTCCATGCAATTTTCAAAAGACCTCACATGACTGGCATCTTCAATTTACCCATGATGCTTTATGTGAGAAATTACTTAATACAAACAAATGGACCCAGAATGGTACATTATCATACGGTAAATGTTCCAGTTTGACAAATGAATACATTTGGTATAACTGAGATAGACAAGTTCCCGAATGAAATGAAAAATGATCAAATGTGTTGGTTTTAGTGGACAGCCATTGTGAAATGTGATCAGAATGAGCTATACACTGAGATGATTGGCTATGATGTGGAAAGTTAAATTCTGAAAAATATAAACTTTGTTACAAAGAATGCCACGAAAGCGGGGAAATTGTGGCGAAAAACAGGCATGTGTATTTTACCCCTGTGGTTCGCCATTTTGAATTCCTCATAATGTTATGGACATACGGTTATGTATAGACCTAGTAGATTTCGCTCCACTAAAAGAGGAGAAACTTGGCTTCAAACCATTTAGGAGACCGACATCGACCAGAAAATTTAGCGCACAACCTTCCTCGGCTGACAAATCGGTCAACCAAATGTCAAATCACATACCTCAAATACTTGGGAAGGAGTGCGATATGCTTACAACCACGAACATCTCAGCAGGTACCCTTTACTAGGGCATATGTTGTCGCACCTTTTCTATTTCTTCCTGATTTCTTTTCGAATTCGGGCTGACGCGCCCTAACCGTTAATATTTTTGTGGCGCGCAGACATTAGTTAGCTAGCTGAGAATGTCAGTGATAGTCATGTGAGTTTGTGTTCACGCGCCACAACAGCATTCGAAAGTTGAAAAGGACTCGAGGAGGAAACAGAACAAGTGCGACAAAAAAAAGACCCATAAAACGGGTATCCACTGAGATGTTCGTGGTTGTAAGCATACCGCAATCCTTTCCAGTTATTTAAGATATGTGATTTGACATTTGGTGGACCGATTCGCCAGCCGAGGAAGATTGTGCTCTACATTTTCGGGTCGATGTCGGCCTCCTAAATTTGAAACAAGGTCTCTCTTCTTTTAATGGGGAGAGATCTACTAGGTCTAACTATAGTTTCAAAATGAACCCAAGACGATCGGCTGTGATGCTGGAAAGCTTGAACTCCTCACACTTGTTCGTTTCAGATTTATACCCGGTACTGAAAGTTAACAAGATGGGTTGAAAACTGATCAAGCAGAAACGATTTATGTGTACTTTAATCGGGAGGGGCAATTATTAATCCCAGCATAACAAAATGGATTTGCCGGGTTTTTCCTATTCAGGAATGCCCTAGAAATGATTTTCACCTAGTTACCAGCTTCTGCTTGGTACAGAAGAAACATTTTTCTAGAATTGGAATTAGGAACGTAAAACTGGTCTCTAGAATGGTGCTCTTATTGCATGACGGTGTGACACCAGTCAAACTCAAGCTAAGAAAAACGGCGATCTGAAGGATTAAACACATATGCATATATTCTTGGAAAGCGTAATTCCAAAGATACTCACAAACCATAACCGTGGTGCTTGAATTCTACTCCTTCCTGCTTTGTCTTCCCATTTGTCTGTAAGAATAAACAATACGATGGAAGTTGGAGCTTAAGTTGTTTAATGCAAGATGAACATGTTATTTAAAACTGGATTTTATTCTTTCTAATTGGAAAGTGAAATAGGACTGCGATTTGGTTCTTTCGTCGCCCTTGAGTGAAGATACGGCAACACAACACATTGTCTGTGAGTCATGTATGTCTTCCCTGTAATCCGACAACCATCTGCTGTCCCGACTGGATCTCTCACGTGAAAATATATACATTTCAAACGGAAGTATTGAACCTTGTTAACGATTGTTGTCATGTTATACGCAGTTGTAAGGTTAATCAAATTTTCGTATTCATCGTATATATTATCTGTTGGGACAAAAATACACCTTCAAATTCTTAGCTGAAACATATTGCCGCTCGTACGAGAGTGTGAGTTTATATAAGCTGGTGAGACTTTAATTACACGGGTAACAATAATGCGAAGAAAAGTAATAATTAATTTGCATCTTCGAAAGCGTGCATTTTACAGCGTTGGATTATGGATGGATATTATAATAAATCATACGAGGGGTTTATGTTTTTCTTTTGTATAATAATTTCAATTTGCCCGAAGATCTTACATCGAATAATATTGGACAACTCGCATACTGAGCTTGTAAACGTACAAAAAAATTGTACTGCGATATCACATATACATTTTGGAAGGTATGTTGATAATACATATTGATAAGCAGTAAATTGTAAATACTGTGCTGATACAGTGATCATCCTCCACATTGTGGGGGAGTATTCTACTTTTCCCATATAATACTCTGTAAAACCTATGCGGGATAACATACTGCGAGTCAAAATTATATGGGAAAAAGAATCCCACATTGACTTGATCATTCTCGAGAAGGAAAATACCTCCTAACCTCGCCTCAGCGGCTCGGTTGGAGTGTATTTTCCTTCTCTCAAGTGAGAATTTTCATCTCACGATCAAGTTATATGGGATCCTCTTATTCTCTCTCGTTTTCTTTAGGGGATGGCATATTTACGTTAAATGGTTGATTTTTCGCTTTGGTTTTCTGCACCAGCATATATCCCACAATATTTTCTCGTGCATTAGTTTCAAAGAAATATTGATTTCGAAAAGAAGACATTCGTTGTTTAAAATTTCCCCAACCAAGGTTTAGTATTCTTAATCTCTTGCATAAAACTGATATAATTATTTTGAGAATATGTCCAAAGTACATACCAATTCGCACCTGATCTGGGACTGCTATGAGGAAATGGTCTTTTCAGTTTAGGTAATAATGCAGCAGTCACGTTGACCAACAATTAAACTGGGAGACGAATATAGAAGACAGGAAGCATAACAGGCTGTGATTCTCCTCTCAGATTGACCTGGATGTAAACTGGGTATAAGTTCAGGCAATCTAGCTGATGTTTCAATTCATCCTATGACAACCCGGAAGTTGTTACTTCCGATAACCACGAGTATATGAACTGGATGATCTTCAAGGGGAACCGTTGCAAGGGACGTTTTACGAGCAAGAGTTACAGCCCGTGGTGAAAACAAAGCAAGACTACTACACTGTGGAACGCATCCTGAAACACGAGCAACGCCGAGGTATGTTTATGTATACTATGATTGTCTTTTTGAATTTGGTGCTAATACTGTTATATGGAAAATGGAATAGGTCTTTGGATTATGGACGCGGATATTCTCTAATGGACGACGGCTGGATTATGAATGACGGACTAGACGCTTGTAAGACGATGCACTTCGTCAAATGGCAAGGCTGGCCCAGTTCCTTCAATTCCTGGGTCGAGGCCAACCAGATGAAACGACTATAAAACCAGAAACTACCGCCGTCATCCTTCATTCCACGCTCGACCCTGCCTTGTGAAACTAGACGCAGGTAATGGAGACTCGCTGGTAGATTTTGAGATCCATAACGTGACAAAAATGTGGTTATTCCGCCTTCTACACCTTTGTGCAAGCTTCAGCGTTCTGTTCCAGTGAGTGATGTTGGAAACCTGAAAGGGTTGCAGCTGTTTTCTTGCAAATGTTTGATTTTGCCAACACACAGAATGATTTGGCGCCCGACGAGTTCCAAGAACTTAAGGATCTGTTGATAGAGTACAAAGACGTATTTGCCTTGGATGACTCCGATCTAGGTCACACCAATCGGGTGAAGCATAAAATTGTTCTAACAGATGACACTGCGATCAAACAACGTATGAAGAAGTTCGACAGCACTTGACGGATATGTTGGAGGCCGGGGTAATCCGCGAGTCCAGCAGTCCTTGGGCATCGCCAATGGTATTGGTTAGAAGAAGGATGGGACCCTTCGCGTTTGTATTGATTACAGAGAAATTAATAAAAAACTGTGCGCGACTCATATTATTTGCCACGGATCGAAGAAACGATCGATAGTCTGTCCGGGTAGACATGGTTTTCTTGCCTAGACGAGAAATCTGGCTATTGGCAAGTAGAAATGAAGGAATCACACAAGGGTCGGACTGACTATACGGCCGGGCCACTTGGGTTTTATGAGTGTAATTCTATGCCATTCGGCCTTACAAATGTTCCAACTTTTCAGTGCCTGATGGAGAGCTGTATAGGTGACCTACAGCCGATCGGCTTGGTGGTGTGTTTGGGCGACATTGTCGATCACTTGGCGATGGTGAAAGAGCAGCTCGCTAGGCCGAATTTAGTACTCCAGCGGATAAGGGAGGTTAATTTAAAGCTAAAACCTTCCGAGTGCCATTTCTTTTGGCAAGAAGGTTCGCTATCTAGATCACATTATCTCCAAGGATGGATCTGAGACTGATCCTGAAAAGACGGACGCGTTGAGGAGGATACCCAACAATGTGGCGGAGATGCACAAGTTCTTGGGGTTCACTGGCTTCTATCGCAGGTACGTCAGGGATATGCTGGAATTGTCCGACCATTGTGATCATCTGCAGGACGGAACATCGACTACAAAGCAGCAGAAAAAGAGAAAATGTCCGTGAAGTGGGGTGATGAACCGCAGTCTGCGTTCAAAAGAATAATTGAATTTTTGACATCCGTTCCTATCCTTGCATTTGCAGATTTCTTTGTTCTTCACACTGATGCCAATCAGGACGTGCTGGGTGCCGTTTTGTATCAGAAGCAAGAGGAACAGATGCGCGTAATCGCGTACGCATCACGTGGCGTAACCAAATCGAAGAGGCACTACTGGGTACATAAGCGGGAGTTCTTGGCGCTTCGATGGGCAGTTTGTAAGAAGTTGCAGGATTATTTGTACGGCCAAAGGTTTGAGGTGAAAACGGACAAGAATCCCTTAACTTATTTGCTAACGACAGTGAAATTGAACGCGACTGGGCATAGGAGGTTGGCAGGTTTATCTGCATACGATTTCAACATCTCTTACAGGCCGGGGAAGAGGAATATCGTCGCAGATGCCATGTCCAGGATTCCGTGGTCAGATGAGGAAATGCACAAAGAATCGGTTGCTTCCATATGCCAAGCATTACTATGCTTGATTGAAATCCGATGGCTGACATCTTGTGTGCAAAACAGTGCCTGGAAGATGTTAAGTTGGCTTCCTGTGCTGGTTCTAGAAAACGTCGGAATGCTGCAGAAGGAAGATCGAATAGTTATGGTACATGTACGGAAGTGGTCCAAACCTACACAGAAGACACTCAAAACAGAACCCATTGAATTAATTCCGTCGATTGGGTAAAGCGTGGGACCGGATGGAGTACTGCATAGGCGGCGTTTGGTGGATGCAGGGCGTCTCTTTCAGATCGTCCTCCATAGGCCTGAAGTTTTTGAGGCTCTTCATGATGATGTTGGCCACCTCGGTAGAGACAGAACTCTAGATTTAATGCTTTCGACGCAAGGCTGGCAGTCGTCCTCACAGAGTTCCACTAATGAGTATCCAGTCTTCACAGCCGATGGAACTTGTGTGTATAGATTTCTTGTCATTGGAACCAAATTCAAGGGGTTTTTCGAATATCCTAGTCATTCACGAAGTTCGCCCAAGCAGTTCCAACCAAGAACCAGACGGCAAAGACCACTGCGAAGGCGTTGAGAATTTTGTGGTGCGGCTCGGAGTGCCGACCCGGGTTCATTCTGACCAGGGACGAAATTTTGAGGCGCGGATGATTAATTAGTTATGTGATTTCCTCGGTATCGATAAATTTAGAACCAGTCCGTACCACCCTCAAGGCAATGGAGTCTGTGAGAGATTCAACCAGACCCTTTTGAGTATGTTAGATACACTGCCGGAGGACGAGAAATCTGCTTAGAAAGATTACTTACCTTCGATCGTCCATGCTTATAACTGCACCAAACATTCAGTGACTGGTTTCTCGCCATATTTTCTTCTGTTTGGGAGACAGCCCAGGTTGCCCTTTGATGCACGGTATAGGATTACAGATGCCGATGCACAGGAGTCCTACTCTTGATATGCTGCCGAACTTCGGACAGAACTGAAGCATGCCTTTCAGCGGGCGTCGGTAGCTTGTGGCCGTGTCCAGAAACGTCAAAAGGAGCAATATGATTTGAAGTGTCGCGGAAGCGCAGTAGCGGTAGGGGGATGAGGTGTTGGTCAAACAGACTTGCTTCACCGGAACGACAAAGTGAGTGATCGCTTGGAGGCGGTTATTTTTGTTCTCAACCAGCCGGATTCCAGTATTTCTGTCTCTACCGTGCAATCGAGGCAGGGGGATAGGAAGAGGAATTTGCATAGAAATCTTTTGTTCCTTTTGCCATCTTCAGTTTCTCCGGATGAAACGGATGACTTTGGGGGAAACGAACGTTCATCTGATGTCGTTGAATCGGATGACATTAAGTTGAATGGAGTGTTGCTGGAGGTACAGGAGTCGGAGGAAAGCGAGAGTACAGGAGCGTCCCCAGAGGTAGTCCCAGGAGATCAGGTGAGTATTTTGTCGGAATATGATGAATCTCCATCTCAAGCTGCGGTGCATATCGAAGATGATTTTGCTCAAAGTGAAACTGGATCGGCACAAGACACCCCGTTGGTGGATGCTGGTACGCTGGTGCCCGAGCATGATATCCTTGTTGGGTCAGATAATGTCGCTGCGCAAGAGTACGATATTCCTCTTGGTTCGCGTGCATCCGCGGCGTACCCCGACGCCAATCCTGTCCCGCTGCCCCGTAGGTCGCTTCGGAATCGTAAACCTCCTAACTGGATAGTTACTGGAGACTACGAAGTTAATCAGCTGTCGGTTGGCGAGGTTGTATCACTGAAGCCAACATGGATTCTTAAGAAGGATTATTTGCTTGCTACTTTAAAATCAAACCCAGGGTTGGCATCGAGTCCCGTTCTCTTGAATTCATTAACTGAATTGATTAGGAGTAGTTGAATATTTTTGATTCATTCATTTTCGATGGCTTTTCCGGACTGAATGTAAATAGATTTTGTCGATGAACAAACAGTGTTCTCTAGTCATTTTCTATGTTGAGGACAACATTTTCTCATGGGAGGGAAGTGTATGATAGTCGGGTTTTATCATATTAATATTGTTCGGCATTGTAATGTGTAGTATATGCCTACATGTGTCCATGGGTAATGTTTGAGGCAGCTAGCTCTGAAACTGACTATAGTTGACCATGTACTGGTCAAGGAAACTGGTTTTGTCCATTGGAGTGTTAGGGTGGATTAGGTGATTTATTGTTTGCCAAATAATGGGTTCTGCCGACATGCTTTTTGCCTCACCTGCACAGATGGTTCTCTGTACATTTCACCATACCTGTTTTGTCGTTCTTGGGAAGGGACCTGTGAAGTGTTTTGTGGTGTCTGTATATTTGTTGGCCGGAATTGTCAACATCTTTGAGGTATGCTATATTTTATATTATCTCTGTATCTATGTATTATTGACAACTTGGTTATTTGTTTGCTTTAGCTGGCTAAGTTATTTTGTAATCATTTTGGCTGAGAGAATTGACATATTTACTGACAGTCTAGCCATTTTAGGCTTCACATGTCTTCCAATAAAGCCTAGCTAAGTCTTTATTATATGTTGACATATTTGGTAAATGGTTTATTATTCATATTTATAGGAAAGCAGTTTGTTTGTTTACATGTGAGAATATTATTCTATTTTGTTGTTCAGATTGTACATACTGTTCTATATTATTGTATTTTCATTCTGTTACAGTGAACTGCTGCCCTCTTTATGTGTATTTGTGTCTAGGCCTTCCTCAAGTGTGAATAAATGTACATTTGTGTATACAGTCGTTTACCTGTTTCTCACGCCCCGCCAACCCCTGAGTTTACATTTGTTTTTCATATCGGTTGGGATATTTATCACGATTATTTATAGCTAGTACTCGTGCAATATATTGTATATATTATTCAAATAATTGTCATACAACTTCACGAATGTATATATTGAAACAAATTATTGCACTGTAATGCGGTGCATCGCACCAAATTGTTCATATACCTGCACGTTTAAACACATATTCCAGATCTACGCATTTGGACCATTTATTTATGTTATTATTTGATAAATTTAGGCCACCTCTGTTCTCAAAACTGTACATATTGTAAACTCGTTTATCACAACGTGACCAAGGTGAAATAAAGTTGAAGCTGACTCGAGTTAACGCTCACATAACCGGCATTGCTATGAAGATGTCATTTTTTCCTATTTTATCGCCAAATTGTGGACCTTATTATTGGCGAGCATGTACACCATGTAGGTGTATGCGAACTACTCGTTAAAATATAATTAGCATTAAAAAAACAGCATTCGTCCATCAAATACCGAAAAATGAACGATTTTAGTAAGGATGGACTGCTTAAGGACCTGACCGTGGTCAGTGATCGAAACGTTCGCCGCTGTAAATGACGCCCTTGGAGCGTGGTACGATTCGTTTTAAAGCGTCGTTGATCAACACGTGCCGTCGGTCCGATGATGGAAAAAACGTGTGATAAGACCAAAGCAACCGGATTGGATGAATAACGACATCATAGCGTCTATACATTTAAGTGAGTCTTTGAAGGCACAAGGAAAACACGAAGAATGCAAACGGACACCGACCCACACCGCAAATAAGATCAGGGAAGCTCAACAGAATATTATTTGACTGAAAAATACAAGCATAATGAAGATAAATTCTGCCATATTCGAGAAATATTTCCAAAAACTTCAACCCTGTTCCCTTGTATCAGCGAACGGAATTGACTCGGCTGTATAGGACCTTGCTCTTTAGCAAAAGACCTTAAGAAGGATTTACCAAGCGATACCCAGCCGGATCTCTCGAAGCTGGATGAGCATGTCTCCGGGAAGACGTTCTCATTTATACCTGGGATCACTTGATCAACAAAAAGCAATGGGGTTAAACCCAATATATAAAATGGGCGACAAATGTAATGTAGACAACTATATGCCTATTACAATTTTCAGTGTTATTTCTAAGGTAATTGAAAGGCACGTGCATAAACAGCTTTTACTCATACTAGGGAGATCGCGTGCCCTTTCTATACTACTCATCGCGCACTACTCATCGCACATGCGCAGTCCACCCATTCTACTGTAGGGTGCAAGCCTGGCTCATGGAATCTCAGGTCGTGAAAACCCCGGGTCTCTCGCCCCACCCTATCGCGTGCCCTTTCTATACTACTCATCGCGCACTACTCATCGCGCATGCGCAGTCGACCCATTCTACTGCAGTATGCAAGCCTGGCTCATGGAATCTCAGGTAGTGAAAACGCCAGGTCTCTCGCCCCACCCTATCCCGCGCCACACCTATGCGACCAGCTGTGCAGTGAGTAAAGCGGAGGAGGAGGAGGAATAGGACACCCCACGGATTATACTAGGTAGATCTGCAAGCGAACGGACTCTTACTAGACAACCAATCGGGCCATCGGACACCAACAATCTAATATATAGCGATGGCACGATAAATTTCACCATTTGACTATCCTGTCAGCTGACATGACAAAGTAGTTAGCACATTAAACACTGAGACACTTATTTTCTTCAACGCTATTACGCCTTCGTGAAGCAAAATACAGGTATTTCGGTGCGTAGTAGCCTTATCTCCCTAGCGCGTTGAAAGAGCCTTATCGCAAACCTACCACACTTTCCATTTGAAAAAATAAAAACCAGTTTGAAATAATAACGTGTTAATGATGGTATTGGATTCTCTCCAACTATTTCAAATCGAAATACGATATGTCATCCTGATTTGGGGGTCTCCAATAACATATTAGCATGTTTGTGGGATCTCCAGTATCATATTAGTTTGTATGTGGGATCTGCAATGCCGTGTTAACCTGTTACTGACGTCTCCAATTTTTATTCTATTAGACTGGCTGTGGAGGTTCCAACACCATATTAGCCTGTTTGTGGGGATCCAATACCATATTAGCCTATTTGTGGGATGGCCAATACCCTATTAGTCTGTTTGCGGAGCCTTCAATACAATATTAGCCTGTTTGTGGAGAGGAATAGCCTGTTTGTGGAGAGGAATAGCGGTGCACCATCCGTGATCCAAATGGGCCGCGTTGGGTGTCGTACTGAAGCGCTCGTGGAGTAGTCAGACTAAGGGTGATACGCGCATGTGCACTCGGGCAGTTGCGCATGTGCGAGTAGTAGAGAAAGAGGTCATGTTCGGTCTGGTTACCTGGTAGAGTTACATGGGTCTGTGTGTGTGTGTGTGTGGTGGTGGTGGTGGCGGAGCAAGTGGTGGATTTGGTGATGGTAGTGGTGGAGGTTTTGTTTTATTCTCCCCAATTTTACAGCATACCCAAGCTAGGGGAGCCACGTTCCGTTTGTTTATAATTCAAGTATGTTCTAGTCCGTGTAACAGATGTATCGTCGGCTGCTCTTGTCCAAACAGAATTACAAGCGTCTGGTCCGCCATTCACAATCCAGCCGTCGTCCACCAGAGAATATCCGCGCCCATAACCCAAAGACCTATTCCATATTCCATATAACAGTATTAGCACCAAATTCAAAAAGACAATCATAGTATACATAAACATAGGCTTGTTTCCTGCAAGAGAGAAGCGGTCAACAGTTTTCAATGATGCCGGCAAGACATCATGATGTTCCAAAAATATCAAATCCGTATCGCTGATCAGTATTCTTAATCCATAATATTCGATGTAAAGTCGTCATCTAAAGAATGATGTATCTCAGTCACGCTTTGATTGTGACTGTTCATATGAGTACCATGAGGATCTTGAAGTACATGGGTTCATACGGCCCCTAGCCCCGGGTTAAGCGGAATTAGACACAAGTTACGAAACGTAACGCCATAGATCTTGCACGCTACGTTCGTATTTTGCTATCAGCATGCGATATGTATCGCCAAATTTGAGAAACTTTGAGTGGAGGCGCTTGGTGGAATAGGCCTGTTTTATAAGTTTCTGCAACAATGTTTTGTGACGTTGATTAAAATCATCACATCTAACACAGGATCTAGCAAATGCTACTAAGCGAGATATGTATACGGTGTTTGGTGTTGCGTTAATCTTCGGCCATGCTATCTATTGTCCGTTAGATGTATCTCTAATCGTCGTCGGGCAGTCCAGGATACTGCGACGGCTACATGTCCTGGAACAGCTGTTAGCGCATTTGATCGCATCTTACATGGCCCGATGGACGGTAGCCCCATCCTCTTCCAGGTGACGCTTGGTCTTCATGATGGACCTAGCGCGAGGTCGCCTTTCATTCTAAGCGGCAACAGGTTATACGGTTCATAGATAGCCATTACTGTGTTCCGGCGTTCTCGATCGCCTCAGCATGAGTTTTAATAGCTGTATGCACAATACGATCCCAAAAGGTGTGTTGTCCTTCACTCATGCTTCCCTGGAACGTAGTCTGACTATCAGCAAGCGAGCTGTCTGTATCAGTGGATGGACTCTCAGCAGTCTCTGTATCGGTGTCAGTCTGTGAACTCTCAGAATCAGTCGGTAGGCTTTCAGCCTCTGCATCGGCTTCTTGTGCTTCGGTATCTTCATACCCATGTATATTTTTCTGTTGTCGTACCATGTCGGAACATGTATAACCCATGTTTAGCGTTGAACGTCGACTGTGATACTTTGTGATACGCTTGCTTTTAGGGACGTAACACTGTAACGCCCGACAACGCTTAGCTTCGCGCCCCAGAGAAATAGCTCAGAAGCTCTGTTGTGTCTAAATATCACATGAAATTGATTCTAACTTATCCATATCCACCAGTTTTGACTACGGATGATGCACCTCTACCCCGAAACTTCCAGTAAAATGCCCCTTTTCTACTACTTCACGACTGAAGATTGAAGGCACTTCCACTAAAAACCACCCCAGTCTGACGCTACCCCACAAGCGCTTCAAAATTAGATATCACACGGCCCATTTAGACCGGGAATGATCAATCTATGTCCCAAAATGTCCACTCGAAATGCCCGTTTTCCAATACTCCATGACTGCACATGCGCAGCTTGACGGCACTTCCACTACAAACCACCCCAGCAGTCGGACTCTACCCCACGAGCGCTTCAACATGACACCCCACACGACCCATTTGACCAACGGACAGTCCATGTACATGTAGATCCCAAAACGAATCCCTCAAGGGGCATAAGGATTCCTTGTCTCTCGCTGAATGTCCCACTGACATTTATTGCTTTACAATTTACCTTGAAGTGCCTGGGGCGTATTCATGGTAGAATTGACCGCCACCTCCCGAAATTACTAGATATTCCCGAAAAGTACCGGACATTCTCGGAGATTCCCGGACATCCCCAAAGATTCAGGCGAATCGATAACAGACGTATTGCGAGTCTCATTGACTTCGGCATGGGGTTACTTTCTGTCTGTGGAATTATACCGGTGACCGCATCACCGCACCGGAAATGACCACATCACCGCGGAGGAGAACGACCCGGGGTCACTTCCGGTTACGTGACCAGAACTGGAACTATAGTGGCCTTGACCTTGGGTCAAAGGTTACGAAAATAGGTCAATTGGTGTCTACGTCACCTTTTATTACTACTGATGTATTAGCCTGTTTGTGGGATATCCAAATGTTGGTAACCACGAATAAGTTATCTTAGCCAGCTATCAATACGATAATTTCTGCAGTGTCTTAATCGATTGAATCTACGAGTCAGATCCGGCATTCAGAGTCATCAATAATTCCCGCGTTCTTCAATGCAGGCATAACAATCACATATTATTCCAACAAGCTAAGTTCCTGCCAGAGAGAAACGGTGAGCAGTGTTCAGTGACGACGACACACCATGGTGTTCCTATCGTTAAATACATAACACAGTACGTTATACAATTTATCCGAATGAATTTCCAAGTCGTTTTTTACAGTATAATGTATGATTTTGCATATTTTGTTTCACTGGTTTAAAATACTAGTGAATTATTTCAACCAATTTTCCCATTTTGCAGAAGATTTCATAGTTGAACATGTATCGTCCGCCTTTCTGACAATGAACAAGTGTAGATTCATGTGTGTAATATATACCCAATATTAAATTGAATGTCGGTAATGTATGCAGGGACAGAGGGGGGTCAACGAAACTGAGACCATACAACTGAATTTAGATGAGCCTACCTTTCTGGGGGATAGATCGTTGTCGTTATCTGAGTTGTTCAAATCACGATCATAAGACATCTGGCCAACATCTCTGCCTTCTCCTTCCCGGAACCCTGGGTTATCTAGCCCAGCATCACTATCCTGTAAATATATTAACAGTTTATTACATCGATATTGATTAACTTTAATTAAATAGTGGGGCATTTATAGGGTGGAATTGTGCACTTTTCGTTACATGGATGAAATTTTGCACATAGGTACTTTGGAGGGTGCTCTTTCATTTAAGATCGGGAGACAAACTCTTTCATCTTATTCTCGCAACCCATGGCCTGATCCGCTGGGACTTGATGTTCAGTTCTTTTTTGCGCTCAGGGCCCGTGGGGCTTCCGGGGATTGACCTGGGGTGTCGTTGAGCACACCGCAGGTCATGGCAAGAATAGGCCTCAGCTCCTCAGACAGCTTGTCGTAAGAGGCGACTAACTGAGGCACCCGTGGTGTTGCCGGGTGTGAAAAGGAATAGGACCCAACGTCGTGATATGACTGAAATATAGTTGAAAGCGACGTTAAATCGTATTCAGTCACTCACTTTTGCGCTCAGAAACTCTTCAGATTATCATTACGTTGATACTTCTTTCCGAGAATGAGATAATTATATACATCAGGACATATTCAACAGAAAACAATTATTCTGTTTGACCTCGTCCTCTCAAATCAGAGCATTTTTTTCTAGGAGTTTTTTTCAGATTAATGTATCTTGACAATGAATGGAATACTCCATATACCAGCAGAGATTAACCAGATATCTATTTTACCCTTATTTCTCAAGTCTGGAGAATTTGCGCTGAGAATTTGAGTTTTCACTATTCTAAATGCCTTTCATATTGACGCACCTTAGAAGTCATATTCGTGAATGTAATAATATATATGAACATAAGAACAAGTATTTTTTCGTCCTCATTTGCTCAAGCATGGACCGCGGTCCACAAAAATCACCTTCAGTCGGACTTGAACTTGATATGGTCACAGATGGAATAAAGAGCGATACGGTACTGGATAAAAATGATTACTATTTGCAGACACTAAATGTTTTACATTCAGAAATTTATAAATAATTGCATCATGCAAATCTTACAATTTTGTAGGCCATACAGAGTGTGAAAAATATTCACATATGAATAATGTCAATGAAACCTGCATGTTGGGAATCGTGAACAGAAGTGATACCTATGATGGCCGATAGGGTCCATCGCTGCGTGCGTTTATTTTGTGGCATGCGAAGGGGCGAAGGGGCGAAGGGGCTATGCGAAGGGGCGAAGGCGCGATGCGATGCAAAAATAGCGATGCGAAGCGGCTATGCGAAGGGGCGAAGGGGCTATGCGAAGGGGCGAAGGCGCGATGCGAAGGGGCGAAGGCGCGATGCGAAGGGGCGAAGGCGCGATGCGATGCAAAAATAGCGGCTATGCGAAGGGGCGAAGGGGCTATGCGAAGGGGCGAAGGGGCTATGCGAAGGGACGAAGGGGCTATGCGAAGGGGCGAAGGGGCTATGCGAAGGGGCGAAGGGGCGATGGAGCGATGGAGCGAAGGGGCGATGGAGCGAAGGCGCGATGGCTCAACATCGCTCCCGTATTCCAGCTTTCCAAAATGAGTTTATGTCATATAGAAATACGAGAGCGATACTTTATTAAAATTGATCTGGTTTCTCCAAACTTACAACATTTGCATTTACGACAAATGTATGCGTGCACCTTGCACAGTTCAATTTTCGTGTTTTTTTTTTGGTTTCCCAAAATCAAAAATTGAAATTTGATCGTCAATGAGATACAAAAACAAAAAACGAAAATTGAAATTTGTCAGTCAATTTTCAATTTTCGTTTATGTTTGTTTGATTGTTTGTTTGTTCGTTTATTCACCAGATAAAACATATGTACAGTAAAGTTGAAATTTATACACATACATCATGGAAATCTGGCGGGATGAAAACCCCAAAGGGCTTGTAATGTCCCAAGTAATATAAAAATGAATATTTAAAGACAGATTTATACTGGATTTAGATAAACAAGACTGGGTGAAGATTAAGTATAAATTCGGTGAATAAACAGAAATCATAAATGAACGATGTGCATTTGTTTGCCATCATATTCCTGGGTCGGTGAGAGCCTTATACATTAAGTAAATATTCTTTCAGTTTTGATTTGAATAGTGATATGGATTGACATGACTTTAAGGCTGACGGCATCTTGTTCCATTCTTTTGGAGCAATTCTTTTGGAGCAATGATTTTAGGAGTATGTAAAGAAAGGATTTGTCCGATAGAAAGGTCGATATAAATTATACAAATGACCACGCGTAAGGTAGGCGTATACCTGGAACTGTCTCGTAAAATAATTTTGAAATCGAACTGGAAACAAACTCGAATTTATGAAGAAATTTATGGGCAAACGGGAGAGTGATCATGAGGTAAAGGTTCAGTTCGGACAATCTCAGGATCTTGTAGGAGGCAAACAAAGGCGCAGTGTGCTCAAGTCTAGAGCTCAGTGAAATAATTCTGACGACTCTCTTCTGCAGTCAAACAAGTGTATGAAGATGACTCGGATAAGTATTAGACCATACCACATTGCAATAGGATATATATGGATAAATCAAAGAATAATAAAGAATTTTGCTTCACGCAAAAATGAAAATCAAATATTGAAAATTGCCTCGATTTGTCCGTTTTTCGTTTTTTGATTTTAACTTCGACTTATCCATGCTAAGTTCGCACGTGGAAGGGTTATGATGTAACTTCCGTTACGACGAGTAGAATAGAAAACGCAAATCGTGTCGTATAAGAGATGTGGAGCGTGAGAGGCATGTGACCCACCAGGCCATCCTCGGGAGACAGTGTACCGATCGATTTGTTAGGGTATCTATACACTGCCTTGGTTAGTTGCCCACGGTAGTTCTGGATAAAAATAGATCAAGGAGAGTAGTATACAGACGGCATATTGACTCTCATTGACCTGGCGTAAGAATCTGGCGTAGAGGTCAAATGCATTATAGTTATGGCAAAAACCGGCAAAGGTGTGCGCCGTCTCAAAAAGGACGCCGTCTCATGTGGAGGTCATGTGGAGGTCACGTGATGGTCAAGTGCATGAGGCATGTATTCCTCTGCAGTTATGTGGTCTGGCGGTGATGCGGTCTGCCTCCGCGGACAGAAAGTAGTCCCAAATACGTGGGTTTTCGTGAGAATGTTCGGCAATCTTCAGGGCCGGGAGGGGCCCGTAGTAGACTGATTAGATCGAGTGAGGTGTCAAAGTGAAGCGCTCCTCCAGGACCATCCAGTCATGGGTGGGTGCATGTAAAATTAAGATTTGTCCCGAAAATATAAAAAGCGGAACACGGACTTTATTCCTACACTAGGGGAAACCCCTATCAACCCTCTCCCAAAGGGCTAATATCGGTCCCTGGCTTATCGGGGCCTGCTGAGAGAGTGGGGGAGTGGGTGTATGTAAAATGAGGATTTGTCCCGAAAATATAAAGGCGGAATACGGACTTTACCGCTACAATAGGGGAAAACCGCTATCAGCACTATCCTCAAGGGCGAATATAGGTCCCCCGGGCTTATCGGGGCCTGCTGAGAGAGGTAGGGTGGGGGAGTGGGTGCATGTAGATTGAGGATTTGTCCCGAAATTTAAAAAGCCGAACACGGATTTACCCCTACAATAGGAGAAATCTCCTATCAACCCTATCCCAAGGTATAGTCACAGGATATTCATTCACATTGACCTTTGACCTCTTGGGGTCAATGGGCGTCAATATACTCTTTAAGTACACAAAAGTCAATGAGTGCAAGCGTAATACTCTGTATCTGGGGTTAGGATGCGTAGGTGTATGGCGTCACTTCCGGTAGGCGTGAATCGGGCGTGACCCTGGGGAACATGTTTAGACCTGTCTGACCTACATCCGGGTACTTTCCTGTGAGTGAGTGAGTGAGTGAGTGAGTGAGTGTGAATGAGTGTGAGTGAGTGAGTGAGTGAGTGAGTGAGTGAGTGAGTGAGGCGTGCCCAACGCCCGTCTTAACGCATGGGCGCACTAACTATGGTGAGTGAGGGAGTGAGTGAGTGAGTGAATGAGTGAGTACTACCGCTTGAAATGAAAGACGATCCCACGCACAGGTCCATCATGAAGACCAAGCGTCACAAGGAAGAGGATATGTGGCTACCACACACTGAGGCCCTGGAAAATGTAATCAGGATGCACAAACAACTCTTTCTGGACATGCTGCCTGACGACGATTAGGTCTCATCGAGCAAAGGTGAAAGTTTCTGAAACGGCGACTTCTGATTGGACAAGAGTAGCCGAGAATACATATAACGCAGTTACGGGCGAGAACGAATATGACTGATACAGCGCCAAATGGCGGCCTCTGATTGGACAAGAGTCTTCTTGAATTGCAAACATACCCAACACAGCTCCCCCGGCGTGGGTATGATGTACTGGAGGGGAGAATAAACCATATGAAAAAAGCATGTTGTTGTTGTTGTTATTCTCTCATCTCTCATCCTTCTTGTTTTTGTTTTTCTTTCATATGTGTATATCATGACGTCAAGGCGTTATGCTAGGGTGCTAAGGCGTAACGACAGGCGTTAAGGCGTAACGACGGGAGCTCGGAGCTCGGGGATGAGGCAGGCGGGAACTCGGAGCTCGGAGCTCGGAGCTCGGAGCCCCAAAATTGTTGCTTTCTATACTACTCCTAAATGTAAGATGAGGACCCGGATGTAAAAGTGATACCCCACACGGTCCATTCGACCAGGTATGATCCCTCAATCACTCAACAAACCACCACGAATCCCCAAGATGCCTGCTTTCTATACTACGACCAGACTGCGCATGCGCAAAATGATGAAAACGGACGATATATTAGTCCAGTCGGATCCCACCTACTCACTCACTAACCATCGTTAGTGCGTCCATGCGATAAGACGGGCGTTGGGCACGCCTCACTCACTCACTCACTCACTCACTCAATCACACTCACACTCACTCACACACTCTCTCACAGGAAAGTACCCGGATGTAGTTCAGACAGGTATAAACATGTTCCCCAGGGTCACGCCCGATTCACGCCTACCGGAAGTGACGTCATGCACCTACGCATCCTAACCTCAGATACAGAGTAGTACCTTTGTGCACTTAAAGAGCATATTGACGCTCATTGACCCCAATAGGTCAAAGGTCAATGTGAATGAATATCCTGTGACTATACTTTGGGATAGGGTTGATAGGAGTTTTCCCCTATGGTGGCCCTCCACAGTTTCGTAGTAATGGCCCCTAATTTCATAATACGATAGACTGCCCGTGTTCTGCTGCATCATAATTCTTCTTGTCTTCTTAATAGCTTATATCTATAATACCATCCTATTCAGCATTATCAACGCTTCAAACGAGCACGAGCAGATCGATGGCTGGCTTCGTCTACACGGTGATCGGGATCATGGAGTAAATTTTGTCCTGCCTCAGTTATGCCCCTTGGGTGTACCTAAAAATCCGTACTCATTTACGGGAAGAAAATCTGACAAAAAATGGGCAGGTTGACCCCCACTTTTTTTGCCTTTTTAAGTTGAGACCGGGCCTGGGAACGTGAGTAAGAAGTTTAATTGAAATCGCTCTTACAGATTTTTCTGGAAATTGAGCCAAATTTGGCCATTTTTCGACATTTTAAGGGGGTTTCTAGGAAAAATGAAGAAAGCTTGGAGGGGAATGTTTGAGATTCATTTTTATATATCATAGCAGTGCTACATCTTAAAATAATAGCTTAATCTTGCTCTTTCAGAAAATATATACATATAAGTGACTTGGGTTGAAGAGTTTACGACAACTGGTGGCCGAAAAACGAACCAATGGTCTAATCCTTGCTCAATGGAAGAATCCCTGGAGTGCACCCTATTGTAGGGGTAAAGTCCGTGTTCCGCTTTTTATATTTTCATGACAAATCCTCAATTTACATGCACCCACTCACCCACCCTACCTCTCTCAGCAGGCCCCGATAAGCCCGGGGGACCGATATTCGCCCTTTGGGATAGGGTTGATAGAGGTTTTCCCCTATTGTAGGGGTAACGTCCGTATTCCGCCTTTTATATTTTCGGGACAAATCCTCATTTTACATACACCCACTCCCCAACTCTCCCAGCAGGCCCCGATAAGCCAGGGACCGATATTAGCCATTTGAGTTAGGGTTGATAGGGGTTTTCCCCTAGTGTAGGGGTAAAGTCCGTGTTCCGCTTTTATATCTTTTCTGGAGAAACTTTTACATGCACCCACCCATGCACACAGAACTCGATAAGCCCGGGGACCGATATTCGCCCTTTGGGATAGGGCTGATAGGGGTTTTCCTCTATTGTAGGGGTAACGTCCGTATTCCGCCTTTTATATTTTCGGGACAAATCCTCATTTTACATAATCCCATAAGTCCGTGTTCCGCTTTTTATATTTTCGGGACAAATCCTAATTTCACATGCACCCACCCATGACTGGATGGTCCTGGAGGAGCGCTTCACTTTGACACCTCACTCGATCCAATCAGTCCACTACGGGCCCCTCCCGCTCGTGAAGATTGCCGAACATTCCCACGAAAACCCACGTATTTGGGACTACTTTCTGTCCGCGGAGGCAGACCGCATCACCGCCAGACCGCATCACTGCGGAGGAATACATGTCCCATGCACTTGACCATCACGTGACCGCCACATGACCTCCACATGAGACGGCGTCCTTTTTGAGACGGCGCACACCTTTGCCGGTTTTTGCCGGTACTATAATGCACTTGACCTCTGCGCCAGATTCTTACGCCAGGTCAATGAGAGGCAATATGCCGTTTGTATACTACTCTCCTTGATCTATTTTTATCCAGAACTACCGTGGGCAACTAACCAAGGCAGTGTATAGATACCCTAACAAATCGATCGATACACTGTTTCCCGAGGATGGCCTGGTGGGTCACATGCCTCTCACGCTCCACACCTCTTATACGACACGATTTGCATTTTCTATTCTACTCGTCGTAACGGAAGTTACATCATAACCCTTCCACGTGCGAACTTAGCATTGATAAGTCGAAGTTAAAATCAAAAAAACGAAAAATGGACAAGTCGAGACAATTTTCAATATTTGATTTTCATTTTTGCGTGAAGCAAAATTCTTTATTATTCTTTGATTTATCCATATATATCTTATTGCAATGTGGTATGGTCTAATACTTAGCCGAGCCATCTTCATACACTTGTTTTACTGCAGAAGAGGGTCGTTAGAATTATTTCACTGAGCTCTAGACTTGAGCACACTGCGCCTTTGTTCGCCTCCTACAAGATCCTGTGATTGTCAGAACTGAACCTTTACCTCAGGATCACTCTCCAGTTTGCCCATAAGTTTCTTCATAAATTCGAGTTTGTTCCAGTTCGATTTCAAAATTATTTTACGAAGCAGTTCCAGGTACACGCCTACCTTACGCGTGGTCATTTGTATAATTTATATCGACCTTTCTATCGGACAAATCTTTCTTTACATACCCCTAAAATCATTGCTCCAAAAGAATGGAACAAGGTGCCGTCAACCTTAAAGTCATGTGAATCCATATCACTATATCAAATCAAAACTGAAAGAATATTTACTTAATGTATAAGGCTCTCACCGACCCAGGAATATGTTATATGGCAAACAAATGCACATCGTTCATTTATGATTTCTGTTTATTCACCGAATCTATACTTAATCTTCACCCAGTCTTGTTTATCTAAATCCAGTATAAATCTGTCTTTAAATATTCATTTTTATATTACTTGGGACATTACAAGGCCTTTGGGGTTTTCATCCCGCCAGATTTCCATGATGTATGTGTATAAATTTCAACTTTACTGTACATATGTTTTATCTGGTGAATAAACGAACAAACAAACAATCAAACAAACATAAACGAAAATTGAAAATTGACTGACAAATTTCAATTTTCGTTTTTTGTTTTTGTAATCTCATTGACGATCAAATTTCAATTTTTGATTTTGCGAAACCAAAAAAAAACACGAAAATTGAACTGTGCAAGGCGCACGCATACATTTGTCGTAAATGCAAATGTTGTAAGTTTGGAGAAACCAGATCAATTTTAATAAAGTATCGCTCTCGTATTTCTATATGACATAAACTCATTTTGGAAAGCTGGAATACGGGAGCGATGTTGAGCTATCCATCTTTCTACTTTCAATTTTGCGAGATGGAAAGCTCGAACACGGGAGCGATGTAGAGCTTTCCATCTTTCTACTTTCAATTTTGCAAGATGAAAAGCTGAATTGTCAAGTGTTACACGGACCAAATAACCCTCGTTGTCATTCAAACATGCGCAAATCCAGGTCAGTGACGTCACTTCGCTCCATCGCCCCTTCGCTCCATCGCCCCTTCGCTCCATCGCCCCTTCGCTCCATCGCCCCTTCGCTCCATCGCTCCATCGCCCCTTCGCGCCTTCGCTCCATCGCGCCTTCGCCCCTTCGCCCCTTCGCCCCTTCGCCTTCCGGTTTCGCATTCAGACATGCGCAAATCCAAGTCTAGTGACGTATTACATCGCCCCTTCGCTCCATCGCCCCTTCGCTCCATCGCGCCTTCGCTCCATCGCTCCATCGCCCCTTCGCTCCATCGCTCCATCGCCCCTTCGCCCCTTCGCCCCTTCGCATAGCCCCTTCGCCCCTTCGCATAGCCCCTTCGTCCCTTCGCATAGCCCCTTCGCCCCTTCGCATAGCCCCTTCGCCCCTTCGCATAGCCGCTATTTTTGCATCGCATCGCGCCTTCGCCCCTTCGCATCGCGCCTTCGCCCCTTCGCATCGCGCCTTCGCCCCTTCGCATAACCCCTTCGCATAGCCGCTTCGCATCGCTATTTTTGCATCGCATCGCGCCTTCGCCCCTTCGCATAGCCCCTTCGCCCCTTCGCATAGCCCCTTCGCCCCTTCACCCCTTCGCCCCTTCGCCCCTTCGCATGCCACAAAATAAACGCACGCAGCGATGGACCCTATCGGCCATCATAGATACCCTACTTCTTTCAGAGATTCAACATTTAGCAGATTATTATTTAATCACTCTACTAAAGTGTTCACATCATTCGATCAGGGAGCTCCTCCGTGAAATACCAGTCTGACTTATTTTGACAGCAAAGATAACTATATTTTATGAAGCTGATCAGATAAGTACTTTACCAGTTGTGTAAATACAAGTTATTCGACTCATTGTAAAAAAGCTAGAATCACATGAGTAGTGTGACTAACGTCACGGGACCTACGAAGTTGGGTGAGGAAGATGACTTGGGGGTCCAAGCGTAATGTTATAGGTCACCTAATTAGGTCAAATTTTCATCAAAAGTAGGTCAGCTCAGAACTTGCTGGTAACAGTCCCCTATGTACGTTCATGCCAAAAATCAAGGTTCTAATGTCAACGGTTCTCCTTATTTTGCCGACGAACGCATTCGGATGTACTGACTGACTCACTCACGCACTCACTCACTCATTACCGCACAATTTGCAAATGAGAGCCCACTTCGTAGGAATATGAAGTAACGAAATATCCACTTCTACATAAGTTTTATTTATAATATATAAAATACGACCACCCATCAGCTTCTTAAAAACATATTTTGTCATTTAACAATTTATTGTGTTTTTCTCTGTATGTTAATCATTATATGTATGTTATCTGAAGATAGTGCCCCGTGGCCTTGTGGCTGTATACAACTCTCATAAAAGTAAATAAAGCATTACATTACATTACTTTACAACTATATTTTATGGAATGGAACTTATTTTCCGGCGGTGATTTCTTTAAATTTGAATGTTAAATGTTACGTTCTGGTACATTTCGACGGAATATTTCTTAACTGAAGGTCTTGGACTGCAAGCAGCATAAAAGGGCACGTAGAGACGCCAGTTGACCTTTGTGACTTCACTTCCGGTTCCGGCCGCCTGAACGTAGGCGGCGTTTGACTCCTGCGCATGCGCACAATACCGGATAGAATTGTGCGCAGGGTCACTTCCGGTCAGATGACCGGATCCGGAAGTGACGTGCTCTTTCGGTCCTGGCATCTTCGTTATTTATGTGTCTACATCCCCTTTCGGACCGGAAGACTGTGACGTCACAAAGATCATATTCAAATTTAAAAGCCCAATATGCGTCTCAATAGGCGTCTACGTGCCCTTTCAGAACCTGGGGCATTTCCATGAAACGGCTAACTACGGTATACAAATTCAAATGCCCTTTCGGATACCAGGTCTGTCAATGCTTCCGCCGCAGGGTAGTGCGGGGTGAGGAATACGGCTGCGCACGCGCAGCCGGACGTGGAAGGCTGCACGGACAGCCAGCGGGCATAGAGGTATGGGGATTTCACCGTTTGAATCACCTGGACCCAGGCTCCCGCCCTCGGTTAGTGTGAGGTGATGAGTAGGGCTGCGCATGCGCAAACGGAAGTGAAACACAGTACGGAGAAACAGTGCGGCTAGAAACATAGGCATTTCATCGAATCAATCGCCTGGACGCAGGCTTCCGCCCTAGGGTAGTATGAAGTGAGGAATATGACTGCGCATGCGCAACAGGAAGTGAAACAATGGGCGGAGAACCAGAGGGCCTAGAGACATGGAGAGTTCAACGAATGAGTCGACAGGACCCAGACTTTCACACTAGAAAGGTACGGAGAACCAGAGAGCATAGCGTCACGGAGAGTTCAACGAATGAGTCGACTGGACCCAAGCTTCCGCCCTAAGGTAAGGTGGTTGAGAACTAGGGCTGTGCATGCGCAACCGGAAGTCCTACATGCCGCTTTTTCCCTTATACCGAGCTGGGGTTCCACGTCTATGAGGACAAATTCGGCTGGTCGAGCCCTGAGTCCACATCGAAAATGGTTACGCTACACCAAACGGGTGTTGAGCGGTGAGTCCGACGATAGTCTCACCCACATGGAGATGCCATCCATATACACCGTGGGTCATTCTTCGCACGCGTGCGACGTTACCAGGACCCCAGCAGAAGCTTCACCTTAGACTTATGGACAGCCTTCGAGAAAGTAGTTCCTATTTTGCACCAGCTATTTACATCGGACGATCGGTCAGCCGTTCAGCTGGCCTAGTCTCGTTCTATTGAGGACGCATTGGCCGAGCCCAATAAGTCAATTATCAACTGCGTCTATAAAAAGGAGGGGGACGAGAGGGACTATCGGGTTCTCACCTCCCTGACCTAAAAAGATGTCTTGGAGGAACGTAACGTCCGTATTTCACCGTCGGAGGACGACGACGACGCCATAGACTATCCGGTTATACTCATTCAACCCAGTGGCAATCGCATCCATACCACGGAGGCCGATACGGCGCCAGAGCCCAATGGAAGCATCCTGGCCGGAAAGGAACTTCCATCCTGTCGCCAGATATTCTGGGATAATTTGGAGTGCACTTTTCATTTTACTATCCCATGATGCACCATACTGATGGCTGATAAATAGAACCGTCGACGGAGGTGTTACGGATACTGTGAGTGCGATGTACCACAGCCATTGGCCTACAATCCGGTACTGTTAACACAGGCGTCGCCCTGTGGTGGACCTGTACAATTTCCGGTTATTGTGAAGCAGAGAACTTCACTAGTGTACGGAGAACCGGGTTTATTTTATTTAGACCTATATCTCCATAAAAATGAAGCGGGCCTTCTCTCTCGTCGACTTTACGACAAAAGAGATGATTACAATTTCGACATCGTAAACAATCCCTATCTGAAAAGTAATATACTGTGGGAACCTGCATATGGCGTATACATATCTCTCCTAGTAGCATTTGCTAGATCCGGTGTTAAATGTGATGATTTTAATCAACGTCACAAGACACTATTGCAGAAACCCATAAAACATGGCATTATCATCAAGCGCCTCCACTCGAAGTTTCTAAAATTTGGCGATACATATCGCATGCTGATAGCAAAATACAAGCGTAGCGTGAAAGATTTATGGCGGTACGTTTCGAAACTTGTATCATCTTCCGCATAACCCGGGGCTAGGGGCCGTATGAACCTATGTATTTCAAGATCCTCATAGTGTTGATATGAACCTCCACAATCAAAGCGTGACTGAGATACAGTATACTCTAGATAACAATAACGAATCATATGGATTAAGAATACTGATCAGCGATACGGATTTGATATTTTTGGAACATCATGTCTTGCTGGCATCATTGAAAACTGTTGACCGTTCCTCTCTTGCAGGAAACTAGCCTAGTTTTAGGTATACTATGATTTTGTTCTTCAATTTGGTGCTAATGCTATTATATGAATTAGCTCTTTGGATTATGGACGCGAAAATTCTTCAATGGACGACGGCTGAATATTGAATGACGGACTAGAGGCTTGTAATATGATTACATCCGACTAAACTACTACGCCCATACCATTTTTGAGGACCAAGCCACGGACGTCAAGTTAAATCTGAGCATCGGTTATTTATTACGGCATAAGGAGACGGACCAGCTCCGATACTTTTACCCCAGTCACAAAATCTGCGTGTACGACCAGTCCTTCGCCATTACGAATCGTGCGTCACTGGAGAAGCCACTGGCCCAGTTGGAGATCTTGGATGCCTTGGAATGGGCCGTCAACTACGCCCAAAACCAAATGACCAGGTGGAGATGACGACGAACGTAACCTTTTATGTGACTAAAATGATCGACCAACTATTATTTCTCCTGATTAAAATGTCGGAGAGCCATGTTGGGAAAACGGCCTTTCACGGGCTTTTCCTTCCTATAAATATCAGGGAGAGTCACATCGTGTATCATTCACGCCCATAACGGAGCCTATAATACGTTCGTTTCTCAGCTTGACCCAGATATCATGGAGGCGAAAGACATATGTGATGCGGGTCTTACACAACCGATACCGGCTCACATTCGTCTGTCCCGGGACAGTTGGACCAAATTCAAACGGGTGTTTTCTGGTGAACTGAACGGCCACCTCATCGACTTGTGCGGAGGAGTTGGACTGGCAACATGCCACGAAAGATGTGCTGGCAGAAGCCAAAGAATGAAACCAGAAAGGAACTCCGACCCCGGCCCAAGATATACCCGTTATAAATAAACTATAGAGCCCTGGTCCTTTATTATTCATCACCATGAAGAGCTGGCAGAAAGTGGTGGACACGTTAGTCCCGACACTTTAACTGCATATAGGGCATTATCAGCCCTCGGTCGAGCCGCCAAACCCCAGGGGATACAACGAGCCCAAGTCTGAGATTGGTTAAAAAAAGAGACACCTACGCTGAGCTGCCCGCCGCCATTTTCCACGGACCCGGGTCAACGTTGGGGCTAAAGATGCCCAACGGCAAGCGCATTTGGTCGATATGAGCGCTTCCGCCAAACACAATGATGGGAATCAGTATATCTTGATATGCATCGACCGAAGTATGCGTGGGTTCTATCCATCCCGACGAAAGAATCTCGTATTTGCGTTCAAGAGCATTTTCAAGACAGATCGCAAACCCTTGTATTTACAAACCGTCGAAGGCACGGATTCCTCAACAAACCGTTCCAGCTGTTTCTGAAAGCCCAAAAGGTGTTCTTCTTTTACACGTACAACGAGACTAAGTGTGTTTTACGAGCCCCACACCAAGTATTGCAGCGATCAATACGCCAGAAAGCCCACCGTACCAAGGTACCAAGGCTCACCGCGCATACCAGTGCTTCGACGACACCGACCCCGTCTCACTCATACCGAATTTACAAGAGTGGATTACCACGTCAGCGGATACACATTCAATCATGGACGGACTCAGGCAAGACGCAACTCGTTCAACACGCCAACAGCATGATTACCCTACTCATTGCCCGGGTCGTGTGGTCTCACGGAGAATGGCAAGCGGTGTACGAGACGATGCCCAACCTCACGTTCGTGGACGGCCTCCCAAACTGAACGACTTGGACGCTGGACACCTTGGTGGTCATGGGTGATCTCATGGCGGAAAACGACCCTCGGGTAACCCAGGGCAGTCATCATCGGCGGCTCCGCATCATCTACATTTTGCAGAATTTATGCAGTAAAAACAAAGAGCAACGGAACATCGATTTAAATGCGCACTGCCTTTTAAAAACCCGAGCGATACCACTCAACTGCGATACCTGGCCAGACAGATGTACCCCGGAGGCACCTAATTTGCGCTGAAAAGCCTTTAAAGATACGACAAACCCCCAGCATGGGTATATGAACTTTGCCCTGACGCAGGCCACCCCGACCACCTTCCACTACGAACCGGTATTTCCCTGGAAGAACCACCACGTGTACGTGCAAAAAGGCTAAACATATTATGTAAACACATTCACAGCGACTTCCCGATCTGGGTTGTGTGTGTTTGCTGATGGGAATAATAACAAATAAATGAGAAAAAAACTCACCATCATGGTTGACTTTGTCTCTGAAGTGATAAGATTTTCAGGAAATAGCACGCAAAGGACAAAGAGTACAGGGTTGCGAGTTCCAGCGTTAGTTCGCGTACGGAAGCACGCCCCGGTACTCCATGTATTGAAGACTGTCCCGATTTGGTCCTGACAATTGAACGCGGCGGCAACCCTGACCGTGTATGCTGTCTGTGTGAGATCGGACATGACGTCTTAAAAGGAAACATCTCAGCCCTTCTGAACTTCAGAATGGCTAAGTTGGCCAAACATAAGAGAGGTCTCCGGACCCCGGTACAAAAACGAGTTCCACAAGCACAGAAGAAAACAGAACTTACAGAAAGGCACCTTCCTCGGGGTCATCTTAGCCCCGTTTGTTGCCTCCATGCTGGGCCTTCTAGTCGGTGGACTCATCGGTCGAACCAAGCCTGCTTCATACCCTACAATCTCCGTATCCTCTCCCACCTGCGGTGAAGACGGAGAACACACTCGATCAAGTGATGCAACAGATTCTGCAACGATCCGAGTTCAGCGACAGTGAGAAAGTGACATCACCCCACATGCCAACCTGATCGAGATCTATGACATGCCATAGATCAGTGCGGCAATCACGACGCAGGCAACAAGCCCCCGAGGACTTGGAACACGATTAAAAACGGTAGCGGAAGGGATACATTTCAGTCATTTTTTACCCTATACTATTACATCTCCCAGGACGTTGGTAGTGTGGCCCAGTGAACATACGTGTGGTACAACGTGCAACATGACAAGATGTGGTATCAAATCGTGTACGAATGCAACACCTATAACTTCGCTCTATTTGAAGGTCAGTACCATACACCCAAAATATTCACCCAGGCGTTGAGTAACCTCATGAAGAGCTCGAGCCCGAGAGGAATAAATATCTTCTCGTTTGTGAATCTGATCCACATGAAGTACGACGGCTGAGACAAGTTCCGGATCATCCTTAACACTAATGTGACCGTACGTTTTAGCAAGACGTTGAAGGAGTGTGTGCATTAGATACGGTCGGGCCCAGTCGGCTCCAGGGAAAGACCATGCTTAATCTTAAGGTTGGCTTATATGGGCTCTAAGTCTATTCGGATGTGGTGGATGGTCACATTATCGGCGATATCGATGCTCCTCGGCTACGCGTCTGCTCAGTGCGAGTGAACTACGGAGATTAGGTAACAAGGAGCTTTAACCATGTACTCTATCTACCGGCCCGACAGACTGTGTCAAAGCTTTTTACAGTGTGGGTTTATTGTTTTGGTGAGAAATTTAAGCCGTACGACGTCGGGCATTACAGGTTAGTTTTCCTGGGTAGTCTATCATTACCAAGTTTACCCCGTGTTGAGGGGTTTACTCCATCAGACGTCCACGATGCTCATTCATTAACACCAGATGAGTTGTTTTGCTGATCTGTTATCACAGCTCTCGAGCTAGCGTATCTAATTCCGCTTAAGCCGGTGCTAGGGGCCGTGTGGATACTTCATAGTCTCCACATGAACAGCTACAATAAAAGCGCGGCTGAGATACTAAGGCTACGTCCGAGAATCTACCGAATTCGCGGCTCTGAATGTTAGGAATATGCTTTCCTGTAGAGTCATATGGTTGCTTTTTACTCGCCAGACGTCTTCAATTTTTCCCACCACTTGCATATCGCTCCAATTTCTTCCGTTGGTGACGCGCGGGGTGAAAACGGTCTGAAAACAAGCTGCCCGAGGTGTGCAATTCCTGGGAGGTGCGGTTCAGCTGGGTCCCCGTCCGAGAAGCACTGAAACGCTGAGCCAAAGAAGCAGGAAGCGTCTTGGTCACAAAAGCACAACCTGTCGCAGGGTATAAAAGACCTACACCACCGAGGCCGCGCACCACTCGACGACCGACTCAGCGAGGACGCACATCGAAGACCCGGAATATCTTTGCACAAACATGTTATTAATCCACCCAGAGCCCTGCTCCTCCACCAACAGTGAATTTGATTTGTGGACCGAACAGGGACTATAGGTGGAGCATCTCCCACTCTTCGCCCAACGTTTAGGTTGTGAAAGGAGATGGTATTGTAAGGCGGGGTTTTTGCCCACAGCCAGCCGACTCATAGGAATGTACATTTCTTCTCTCCATCTGTCAATCACAATGCAATGTACAACTTGTCGTCGGCGGCAACTGTCAATCAACGGAGCGACTCATCGTTCGATTTCAACGTTTGACTAGCCCGTACGGTATAGTGTCATCGGTAAACAATATTTATTTTACTTTTAATTGGTTCATACTGATAGCCTAAAATCTTATTTCAGATATACTGAATGTAATTTTTTTTTACAAAAATGAGAAAGATTGAAATAACTTGTCGAGGTCACACATGTTGCCCTCCTGGGATTCGAACTCGGTAAAAGAAAATATCGAGGCGCTTGTGATCCAACGTGCGTATCCACTACACCACGACATACGAACAACTGTATCAGGTTATTTTGTCACTTTAATCTACTTACGAAAACTTCAAACTTTATGAATCATAACTTTTCATTTTTTAGTATGAAGGACTCCTTGGACCAAAAAGATCTTCCAGCAGTGGGGATATAATGTTACCACACAACACCAGGTTAAATGGTGTTTTGGTCCAAGGGGTCCTTCACGTCTAAATGCGTGTCTGAAGGACTCGATTTAGACCATTTTTTCACGAAATAGCACAAGCTGTGGATTTCAGTTTCATGTGATAACAATAATAATAACGCAATCGCACTGAACCTTTCACATATTGTGTACTTATATTTTCTCTTGCCGTTACATTAAAACATAACTATTTTTAGGACATTTTATTTTTTCGATTTCAACCGCACCACGTATAGGCCAAAATCCCGCCTTATCGTACCATCACCAAACATCGTTCTTGTGTAGTATTTTTACGATTTATGGCGCGACTGGCCCTTTATAAAAGTCTATCGGTGGGGCGAGGATGGGCCTGGGTTATATCAATCCACTATGTTCACATTAGCACACACCTCAGTCCAAACAATACACACAATGATGACATGATCGCAGGTATTCCCAATCAGTTTACGTATGTGAATCTACAAATTCGTCACTTGTCTGCTGGAATCCGAGACATCAATGAGTTCCACACTTATGGCTGATTCTGGATATCAATCCATTGTGGTTATTTGATTCAATATATTTAATCACGAATTGATGTGATCGATGAATCTGAACGGCTGATTCAGTGATATTTCTATTAAAATCCCTAGAATCGGCCGAAAAGTCCTGGCGCATATCCTGGTGGATCAAAGCTCTGACTTGAGAGAATGAAGTAAACATGATATATTTCTGGATAGTAGCAGCGAATATACCACGCTATCAAATTATTCCATCTGTTGAAGCCATTGTTAAGGTATTTCAATCTTAAAGGGCTCTAAATTCCATGAAAACTCGAAACTCTGGTTTATGAGGACCAAGGCAAATATATAATGATCATCTGAACTGGAGAAGGTATTGGCTGATATACAGATATTTGACCCCATTCATGAATGTCATTGTCAATGAAACGTCAATCTGAACTGTCAAAAGGAATGCATCCTTGAAAAAAAGCCCTTGACTTGAGAGGATGACGCCAAATGGAATAGTTGTTTTGCCTATTATTTGCTGATAAATCTAATTATTCTTAATTCCCGTTCTTAATTGAAAGAGCACACTTCAAAATAGCTGTCTAAAAGTTCTTGTGTGTAACCAAAAGTGCCAAGTTTCACGCAAAATGTCTCCGTAACTGCCCCACTAAATAGTGTAAAGATTGCGAATTTGGACGGGTTACTGGAATCTGGTACTATTAAAACATGCAAGTACAGTAAAACCGAGTTTGTGTATCGCAGAGTACCGGTAATTAAAAGCAGATTAGTGACTGCGTGAGTAGTATACAAAGAGTAAAACGGAAGGCTAGCGCCTCACTGCGCATGCGCAGAACAAAAAATGGGGAGGTTTTGGGGGTGTATTGGGGCGTGATGAGACGAAATGGGGCGTGGCCTGAGTGGATATGTGTGTGGGTGGGTTCAAAATGGCGGACTGTAAGTAGCCGCCATTTTGAACCCACCCACTCACCCAATCTCGAAACCAGAGCTATCCGGTCCTGTCCTCCCTACTAGGCTCTGGGACGGCGCTCAGCCGTACGATAGGTCATTGGATAGCACAAGAAACACTAGAATTCAGAACATAACGAGGGCATCTCTGTGGAGATCATGCCGATCTCCCAACGTCATGGACATTACGAGCGCGTCTGACAGATGACGTATGCTCATAATGCATTCTTGCGAAACATTTTCTATTCTGACGTCACGACGTTATTGACGCTGGCGAAGAAAATGACTCATGACTGACGTTTCAAAAGGAATGGAATATGTTCCAATGGAACCGGAAGAGGACACGTGAACGAATTTTTCAATGTATTATGGGACCCACTTTCAGTGAGCGTGGTCCCAGGGGTTCGTCGGAGCGGCCAATTTTCCAGCGGAGAGCGACCCCTGGTGGCGAGGTTGCCCACTCACCCCGTGCAATTTTTTTTTTCAAAATGGCGGCTACTTACAGTCCGCCATTTTGAACCCACCCACACACCAAAGGTCAATGAGTGCATATTTCCGGCAGAAAAAAAAAAAAGTTCCGGCAAAAAAAAAAAAAAAAAATTATTCATGCGCGGTGATGCGGTTTGGCCGTGGTTTTGGCGGTGATTCGGTCTCAGGAAAAAGCTTCCGCGGAGAAAAAGTAGTCCCTAGATAAAATGGTCCGATTGGGTCGAGTGAGGTATCAAAGTGAAGCTTATGTGAAGGGGCATCTATCGGCCTTCTGCGCATGCGCGGTGGCCGAAGGGTATGAAAATAGCCGTGTTGGAGCTAGGGAAGCCCCTAAGGGTCCGATGGGGTCGAGTGAGGTATCAAAGTGAAGCTTAGGTGAAGGGGCATCTAATGGGCTGGGTGTGGGGTTGAACTATCGGCATTCTGCGCATGCGCGGTGGCCGAAGGGTATGGAAATAGACGTTTTGGAGCTAGGGGAGCCCTAATGGACCAATGGGGTCGAGTGAGGTATCGATGTGAAGCATTCGTGAAGGGGCATCTGATGGGCTGGGTGTGGGGTTGAACTATCGGCATTCTACGCATGCGCGGTGGCCCAAGGGTATGGAAATAGACGTTTTGGAGCTAGGGGAGCCCCTAGTTGACCGATGGGGTCGAGTGAGGTATCAAAGTGAAGCATTCATGAAGGGTCATCTGATGGGCTGGGCGCGGGGTTGAACTATCGGCATTCTGCGCATGCGCGGAGGCCCAAGGGTATGGAAATAGACGTTTTGGAGCTAGGGAAGCCCCTAATGGACCAATGGGGTCGAGTGAGGTATCGATGTGAAGCATTCGTGAAGGAGCATCTGATGGGCTGGGTGTGGGGTTGAAATATCGGCATTCTGCGCATGCGCGGTGACCCAAGGGTATGGAAATAGACGTTTTGGAGCTAGGGGAGCCCCTAATGGTCCAATGGGGTCGAGTGAGGATCAAAGTGAAGCATTCGTGAAGGGCATCTGATGGACTGGGTGTGGGGTTGACATATCGGCCTTCTGCGCATGCGCGGTGGCCCAAGGGCATGAAAATAGCCTTTTTGGAGCTAGGGGAGCCCCTAATGGTCCAATGGGATCAAGTGAGGTATCAAAGTGAAGCATTCATGAAGGGGCATCTGGTGGACTGGGTGTGGGGTTGAATTAGGGTCATTCTGCGCATGCGCGGTGGCCCAAGGGTATGAAAATAGACGTTTTGGCATCTAGGGGAGCCCTAATGGTCGAATGGGGTCGAGTGAGGTATCAACGTGAAGCCTAGGTGAAGGGGTATTTGATGGCTGGGTGGGTGCATGTAAAATTTTTCCTGAAAAAAAAAATACGGAACACGGACTTTATCGAAAACCTGGGAAAATGCCTATATGGGGTATGAGGGGTATATAGGTCGCCGGGCTTAACGGGGCTTGTCTATCAACAGAGTTATCTTTCCCTAGTTCCAGGGTGGGTGTATGTAAAAATTTTCCTGAAAAATTACGGAATACGGACTTTATCCTAAATTACGGGAAAATGCCTATATGGGGTATGGGAGGTATAGGACCATCCTGGGAAACGTACTTCTATACATTTGCGGTAGGGTTGTGAGGTCTCGTTTTACTCGTCTCGTCATTTAGAACATGATAGGAAGTGTCCCCGTGCGAATCGGTGAAATTTTTGAAAAAGTACGATATAGCCTCATATAGTCCCATACTGAGGGTATAGGACCGATGTTTGTCCCCCTGGGAAACGTACTTCTATGCATTTGTGGTAGGGTTGTGAGGTCTCGTTTTACTCGTCTCGTCATTTAGAACATGATAGGAAGTGTCCCCGTGCGAATCGGTGAAATTTTTGAAAAAAGTCACCGAACCCCATACAGTCCCATACTGAGGGTATAGGATCAATGTTTGTCCCCCTGGGAAACGTACTTCTATACATTTGCGGTAGGGTTGTGGGGTCTCGTTTTACTCGTCTCGTCATTTAGAACATGATAGGAAGTGTCCCCGTGCGAATCGGTGAAATTTTTGAAAAAGTACGATATAGCCTCATATAGTCCCATACTGAGGGTATAGGATCAATGTTTGTCCCCCTGGGAAACGTACTTCTATACATTTGCGGTAGGGTTGTGGGGTCTCGTTTTACTCGTCTCGTCATTTAGAACATGATAGGAAGTGTCCCCGTGCGAATCGGTGAAATTTTTGAAAAAAGTCACCGAGCCCCATATAGACCCATACTGGGGTATAGGTTCAATGTTTATCCTACTGGGAAACCCACTTCTATACATTTGCGGTAGGGTTGTGGGGTCTCGTTTTACTCGTCTCGTCATTTAGAACACGATAGGAAGTGTTGCGGAGCGAATCGGTGAAATTTTTGAAAAAAGTCACCGAGGCCTGGGTAGCCCATAGGCCTATACTGCATGGCTATGGGTGTATAGGCCCATACGGGGTGGACATGTTGGAGTCTAGGTGGGCCACTCATGGTCCAATGGGGTCGAGTGAGGTCTTATTTTGAAGCTCTCGTGGAGGAGCACTTGACTACACTAATGGTTCGTCCGTGTTCAATAGTCTGCGCATGCGCAGTCTGGCCGTAGTATAGAAAACAGGCATTTTGGGTGCTATGTAGGGGTGTGTTTGGGTTAGAGATGAGCTAATCACGGTTCGAATGGGTCGTGTGAGGTGTCAAAGTGAAGCTTGTGTGGGGTAGAGTCAGAATGGTGTGTTTTTGAATGCATGTCGCGTTAATCTGCGCATGCGCAGTTGGTTGTAGTAAGTAAAGTGGCCATTTTGGGGCAGCGAAGGAAGTTATTTGGGGTCGAGATGGGCTAATCACGGTTCGAATGCGTCCTGGAAGGTGTCATCTTGTAGTTCTCGGGGTGTACACTCCGATTTGAGGGATGTTCGCGTCATCTGTGACGTCATCGGTGACGTCATCGGTACGAGTAGTAGCGAAAGTGGCCATTTTCGGGCAGTACCTGAAGGTATTTGGGGTCGAGATGGGCTATTCACGGTTCGAATGCGTCCTGGAAGGTGTCATCTTGTAGTTCTCGGGTGTTCCACACTTATGGCTGATTCTGGATATCAATCCATTGTGGTTATTTGATTCAATATATTTAATCACGAATTGATGTGATCGATGAATCTGAACGGCTGATTCAGTGATATTTCTATTAAAATCCCTAGAATCGGCCGAAAAGTCCTGGCGCATATCCTGGTGGATCAAAGCTCTGACTTGAGAGAATGAAGTAAACATGATATATTTCTGGATAGTAGCAGCGAATATACCACGCTATCAAATTATTCCATCTGTTGAAGCCATTGTTAAGGTATTTCAATCTTAAAGGGCTCTAAATTCCATGAAAACTCGAAACTCTGGTTTATGAGGACCAAGGCAAATATATAATGATCATCTGAACTGGAGAAGGTATTGGCTGATATACAGATATTTGACCCCATTCATGAATGTCATTGTCAATGAAACGTCAATCTGAACTGTCAAAAGGAATGCATCCTTGAAAAAAAGCCCTTGACTTGAGAGGATGACGCCAAATGGAATAGTTGTTTTGCCTATTATTTGCTGATAAATCTAATTATTCTTAATTCCCGTTCTTAATTGAAAGAGCACACTTCAAAATAGCTGTCTAAAAGTTCTTGTGTGTAACCAAAAGTGCCAAGTTTCACGCAAAATGTCTCCGTAACTGCCCCACTAAATAGTGTAAAGATTGCGAATTTGGACGGGTTACTGGAATCTGGTACTATTAAAACATGCAAGTACAGTAAAACCGAGTTTGTGTATCGCAGAGTACCGGTAATTAAAAGCAGATTAGTGACTGCGTGAGTAGTATACAAAGAGTAAAACGGAAGGCTAGCGCCTCACTGCGCATGCGCAGAACAAAAAATGGGGAGGTTTTGGGGGTGTATTGGGGCGTGATGAGACGAAATGGGGCGTGGCCTGAGTGGATATGTGTGTGGGTGGGTTCAAAATGGCGGACTGTAAGTAGCCGCCATTTTGAACCCACCCACTCACCCCGTGCAATTTTTTTTTTCAAAATGGCGGCTACTTACAGTCCGCCATTTTGAACCCACCCACACACCAAAGGTCAATGAGTGCATATTTCCGGCAGAAAAAAAAAAGTTCCGGCAAAAAAAAAAAAAAAAAAAAAAATGTATTCATGCGCGGTGATGCGGTTTGGCCGTGGTTTTGGCGGTGATTCGGTCTCGGGAAAAAGTAGTCCCTAGATAAAATGGTCCGATTGGGTCGAGTGAGGTATCAAAGTGAAGCTTATGTGAAGGGGCATCTAATGGGCTGGGTGTGGGGTTGAACTATCGGCCTTCTGCGCATGCGCGGTGGCCGAAGGGTATGAAAATAGCCGTGTTGGAGCTAGGGAAGCCCCTAAGGGTCCGATGGGGTCGAGTGAGGTATCAAAGTGAAGCTTATGTGAAGGGGCATCTAATGGGCTGGGTGTGGGGTTGAACTATCGGCATTCTGCGCATGCGCGGTGGCCGAAGGGTATGGAAATAGACGTTTTGGAGCTAGGGGAGCCCCTAATGGACCAATGGGGTCGAGTGAGGTATCGATGTGAAGCATTCGTGAAGGGGCATCTGATGGGCTGGGTGTGGGGTTGAAATATCGGCATTCTGCGCATGCGCGGTGGCCGAAGGGTATGAAAATAGCCTTTTTGGAACTAGGGGAGCCCCTAGTTGACCGATGGGGTCGAGTGAGGTATCAAAGTGAAGCATTCATGAAGGGTCATCTGATGGGCTGGGCGCGGGGTTGAACTATCGGCATTCTGCGCATGCGCGGAGGCCCAAGGGTATGGAAATAGACGTTTTGGAGCTAGGGAAGCCCCTAATGGACCAATGGGGTCGAGTGAGGTATCGATGTGAAGCATTCGTGAAGGAGCATCTGATGGGCTGGGTGTGGGGTTGAAATATCGGCATTCTGCGCATGCGCGGTGGCCCAAGGGTATGGAAATAGACGTTTTGGAGCTAGGGCAGCCCCTAATGGTCCAATGGGGTCGAGTGAGGTATCAAAGTGAAGCATTCGTGAAGGGGCATCTGATGGACTGGGTGTGGGGTTGACATATCGGCCTTCTGCGCATGCGCGGTGGCCCAAGGGCATGAAAATAGCCTTTTTGGAGCTAGGGGAGCCCCTAATGGTCCAATGGGATCGAGTGAGGTATCAAAGTGAAGCATTCATGAAGGGGCATCTGATGGACTGGGTGTGGGGTTGAATTAGGGTCATTCTGCGCATGCGCGGTGGCCCAAGGGTATGAAAATAGACGTTTTGGCATCTAGGGGAGCCCCTAATGGTCGAATGGGGTCGAGTGAGGTATCAACGTGAAGCCTAGGTGAAGGGGTATTTGATGGCTGGGTGGCTGCATGTAAAATTTTTCCTGAAAAAAAAAATACGGAACACGGACTTTATCGAAAAACCTGGGAAAATGCCTATATGGGGTATGAGGGGTATATAGGTCGCCGGGCTTAACGGGGCTTGTCTATCAACAGAGTTATCTTTCCCTAGTTCCAGGGTGGGTGTATGTAAAAATTTTCCTGAAAAAATACGGAATACGGACTTTATCCTAAATTACGGGAAAATGCCTATATGGGGTATGGGAGGTATAGGACCATCCTGGGAAACGTACTTCTATACATTTGCGGTAGGGTTGTGGGGTCTCGTTTTACTCGTCTCGTCATTTAGAACATGATAGGAAGTGTCCCCGTGCGAATCGGTGAAATTTTTGAAAAAGTACGATATAGCCTCATATAGTCCCATACTGAGAGTATAGGACCGATGTTTGTCCCCCTGGGAAACGTACTTCTATACATTTGCGGTAGGGTTGTGAGGTCTCGTTTTACTCGTCTCGTCATTTAGAACATGATAGGAAGTGTCCCGTGCGAATCGGTGAAATTTTTGAAAAAAGTCACCGAACCCCATATAGTCCCATACTGAGGGTATAGGATCAATGTTTGTCCCCCTGGGAAACGTACTTCTATACATTTGCGGTAGGGTTGTGGGGTCTCGTTTTACTCGTCTCGTCATTTAGAACATGATAGGAAGTGTCCCCGTGCGAATCGGTGAAATTTTTGAAAAAGTACGATATAGCCTCATATAGTCCCATACTGAGGTATAGGATCAATGTTTGTCCCCTGGGAAACGTACTTCTATACATTTGCGGTAGGGTTGTGGGGTCTCGTTTTACTCGTCTCGTCATTTAGAACATGATAGGAAGTGTCCCCGTGCGAATCGGTGAAATTTTTGAAAAAAGTCACCGAGCCCCATATAGACCCATACTGGGGTATAGGTTCAATGTTTATCCTACTGGGAAACCCACTTCTATACATTTGCGGTAGGGTTGTGGGGTCTCGTTTTACTCGTCTCGTCATTTAGAACATGATAGGAAGTGTCCCCGTGCGAATCGGTGAAATTTTTGAAAAAAGTCACCGAGGCCTGGGTAGGCCCATAGGCCTATACTGCATGGCTATGGGTGTATAGGCCCAGACATGTTGGAGTCTAGGTGGGCCACTCATGGTCCAATGGGGTCGAGTGAGGTCTTATTTTGAAGCTCTCGTGGAGGAGCACTTGACTACACTAATGGTTCGTCCGTGTTCAATAGTCTGCGCATGCGCAATCTGGCCGTAGTATAGAAAACAGGCATTTTGGGTGCTATGTAGGGGTGTGTTTGGGTTAGAGATGAGCTAATCACGGTTCGAATGGGTCGTGTGAGGTGTCAAAGTGAAGCTTGTGTGGGGTAGAGTCAGAATGTGTGTTTTTGAATGCATGTCGCGTTAATCTGCGCATGCGCAGTTGGTTGTAGTAAGTAAAGTGGCCATTTTGGGGCAGCGAAGGAAGTTATTTGGGGTCGAGATGGGCTAATCACGGTTCGAATGCGTCCTGAAAGGTGTCATCTTGTAGTTCTCGGGGTGTACACTCCGATTTGAGGGATGTTCGCGTCATCTGTGACGTCATCGGTGACGTCATCGGTACGAGTAGTAGCGAAAGTGGCCATTTTCGGGCAGTACCTGAAGGTATTTGGGGTCGAGATGGGCTATTCACGGTTCGAATGCGTCCTGGAAGGTGTCATCTTGTAGTTGTCGGGGTGTACATTCCGATTTGAGGGATGTCCGCGTCATCTGTGACATCATCGGTGACGTCATCGGTACGAGTAGTAGCGAAAGTGGACATTTTCGGGCAGTACATGAAGGTATTTGGGATCGAGATGGGCTATTCACGGTTCGAATGCGTCCTCGAAGGTGTCATCTTGTAGTTCTCGGGGTGTACATTCCGATTTGAGGGATGTTCGCGTCATCTGTGACGTCATCGGTGACGTCATCGGTACGAGTAGTAGCGAAAGTGGACATTTTCGGGCAGTACATGAAGGTATTTGGGGTCGAGATGGGCTATTCACGGTTCGAATGCGTCCTGGAAGGTGTCATCTTGTAGTTCTCGGGGTGTACATTCCGATTTGAGGGGTGTCCGCGTCATCTGTGACGTCATTGATGACGTCATCGGTACGAGTAGTAGCGAAAGTGGACATTTTGTGGGTGCGTGAGGGTGAGTTTGGTGTAGAGATGCACCATCCTTAGTCCGAATGCGTCGTGTGAGGTGTCATTTTGTAGCTCTCGGGGTGTACATTCCCAATTGAGGCATGTCCGAAGCATCTGTGACGTCATCGATGACGTCATCAGTAGGAGTATTAGCGAAAGTGAGCCTTTTGGGGCAGTGCAGGAAGGTATTTGGTGTAGAGATGGACCATCCGCGTTGCGAATGCGTCGTGTGGGGTATCATGTTGTAGCTCTCGGAGTATAGACCCTGATTTCAGGGATATTTATAGCATCTGTGACGTCATTGGTGACGTCATTAGTACAAGTTGTAGCGAAAGTGGGCCTTTTTTAGCAGTGAAGGATGTTATTTGGTGTAGAGAAGGACCATCCGCGGTCCAAATGGACCGTGTGATGTGTCATCTTGTAGCAACGCCCACCAACACCATTCTTAATGCTTCAACGCCCTGGTGAAATAGCTCAGAAGCTCTGATATTCCATGGAATTGTCACTAATTCTTCGAAATGCGGTGATGCCCGTCAACGCCCGTCATTACACCTTAACACTCTTAACATAACGCCATGATATAGACCAGAGAGAGAACAACAACAGCAACAACAACAAGGATGACACATGAGAGAACAACAACAACAACAAGAAGTTTTTTTCATATAGTTTATTCTCCCCAATGTTACATCATACCCACGCTGGGGGAGCCGCGTTGGGTATATTTACAATTCAAGAAGATTCTTATCCAATCAGAGGCCACCATTTGCATGTTTCATATTCGTTCCTGTCCGTTAGATGTATTCTTGTCCAATCAGAAGTCTCCACTTCAGAAAGTGCCATCTGAACCGTTTATTCTAATCATCGTCGGGCAGGCCAGGATACCGTTGAGGCAACATATCCTCAGATAGTTGTTTGCGCATTCTGAGTATCTATCAGTGCATGGTTGAATACTTTCATCCGATGGAGGTGGTGGTCAGTTTAACCACGAAGAACGCAACATTGGTCATTATCTCCACTATCCACTTGGTGTTACAATTCAAGAAGACTTGTCCAATCAGAGGCCACCATTTGCATCTGTCATATTCGTTCCTGTCCGTTAGATGTATTCTTGTCCAATCAGAAGTCTTCATTTCAGAAAGTTCCATCTTCGGCCATGTTCGCTTTGAACCGTTTATTCTAATCATCATCGGGCAGCCCAGGATACCGTTGAGGCAACATATCCTCAGATAGTTGCTTGTGCATTCTGAGTATCTATCAGTGCCTGGGTGAATACATTCACCCGATGGGTTGGTCGGTCAGCTTGGTCACGAAGAACGTAACATTGGTCACACTGTCCACTGTCCACTGTCCACTTGGTGTTGGGGCGTTGCAACCGGGCCCATTCCAAGGGATCCACGGTGTTCAGTTTCTCCAGCATCGTCTCTAGCGACACTCGGTTAATGATGGTAAACGATTGGTCAAATACCTGGATGTTACTGCTCGGGTAAAAGTATCGGACTTGGACTGTCTCTTTATGCTGCAGCACATAACCAAACGCCAGATTCAAATTGAAGGCCGTAGTTTGATCTTTGAAGATGGCTTCTACGTAGCTACGTAGACGGGCGAAGTCGGTCAGTCGGAAATTGTAGATATCTTGAATAGGGCGATGACGGTGGAAACAGTGCCGTATCATGGACCAATGGCGCCGATAGATGTCTCTCACTGGATGGGCG
>JAVTVY010019411.1:0-74486 GCA_036873755.1 Hanleya hanleyi | reverse complement strand
AAAACCAAAATATAAAGTCGCCATTTGTGACAATATTGTCAGACACAAATATATAGAGGTAAAACCAAAATATAAAGTCGCCGTTTGTGACAATATTGTCAAACACAAATATATAGTTAAAACCTTTGTAAATATATATAAACGATATAAATAGGGCCTATATATAAAGTTTTTTTTTTTTAATTTTTATAAATATTTTTTGAACATAAATAACGATAGGAAGTTAAGACGTTAAATTTAACGTAAATATAAAGTACACGAACTAAAATATGGTGTACGTGTAAACCGGATATGCCCAAAGGAAGCTGCGCAATCGATGTGCGCGCGAGTAATACTGGTTAATCAAAACTGCAACTGGGTTCTGAAGCGAAACTATGACAGTGGTGAAAGCCACTCGCATGTCACAGATGTGTCGAATCAAACAATAAGATCACGTACCTGAACATATATCAGTTCACTGCCATAGTGATTTAGTAAAGGCCTATTCCAATTTTCAACAATTACTGTTATCATTTACAATCGTACTTCAGAGTTATCACATCAATTAGATATAAATACATCTACTTATAAATCACCATAAGGTATCCTAGCCTGCAGCCAATATCACGGCCTGCCCCTTTGATGTTCAATCTGCGATTCCGTCGGCCAAGTCGCTGGTTGCTATTTGCCGCATAGAAACATCAACAGAAGTTGAAATAAAATGAAAATAACGATATATTAATTATGCGCAACACAAATATTAGGCAATTTGAAATCATACTGAATATGAGCATATTTCATTGACTAGAATATGACCATTCATAGCCTAGTTACAGGATTTGGAATTATATTGTCGTTTTGTATCATTTATCGTTTTTCGATAATTTCCGCATTCCAAACAAGACAAAAATTAGCAGGGAATTTGGTATAAGTACAGCGAATGTGGAAACTAAAGGCTCATGAGGAACCGGTTGCACAATGCTTGTATCATCAAACGTACCGTTCTCAAATTATGAAAGAACAATGGCACCTACTGTGGGAACCACCAGTGTGGATTGTACTGTTGCGTTCACCGTTCCTCGTTTTCATTAACGAGATCATTTATTATAGCATGATACGCTTACTTGATCTCAAACTTTTTAGGTTTTAAGTTAGTATAACGTAATTTGAATAAAATGAACTGTTGATATTCGTAAGCGGTAATTACTGGGTTCAATCCCTGGCCGGGTCATACCAAAGACTTGAAAAATGAAACTTGTTGCTTCCTCGCTCACGCTCAGTATTGAGAGGATAGAACAAGGACTGGTTCGCTCGGTGTCAGTATAACGTGACTGAGTGGGGTGTCATGTCTGCCTACGGCATGATATTTCAGTGGGACAGCAGTATAAAATGTCAACATTAGATCTGCTCTGTTACAAGTAGGTATACCCCCGCCCCTTCCACTCCCCTCCCTTCCCTTCCCCGTCGTGATATAGCTGAACAAATGTTGAAAGCGACGTTAAACCCTATTCACTCACTCGTCACCGTATATAATAGGGTTAACACCGATGCCCATCAAGAACCCATCGGGCCAGAAGTGCTCTTCAATACACACGTATTGAAGATCAATTAGCGATTAGCACGCAGGGGTAAAACGGCTTCGACTGATTCCTCAGTTACTAGTAACAGCTTCGAGGCAGCGCAAAAGTGAAAAAAGGCCAATGTAGTGTTCCTCATGAGCCATTAGTTTCCACATTCGCTGTACTTATACCAAATTCCCTGCTAATTTTTGTCTTGTTTGGAAATGCGGAAATTATCGAAAAACGATAAATGATACAAAACGACAATATAATTCCAAATCCTATAACTAGGCTATGAATGGTCATATTCTAGTCAATGAAATATGCTCATATTCAGTATGATTTCAAATTGCCTAATATTTGTGTTGCGCATAATTAATATATCGTTATTTTCATTTTATTTCAACTTCTGTTGATGTTTCTATGCGGCAAATAGTAACCAGCGACTTGGCCGACGGAATCGCAGATTGAACATCAAAGGGGCAGGCCGTGATATTGGCTGCAGGCTAGGATACCTTATGGTGATTTATAAGTAGATGTATTTATATCTAATTGATGTGATAACTCTGAAGTACGATTGTAAATGATAACAGTAATTGTTGAAAATTGGAATAGGCCTTTACTAAATCACTATGGCAGTGAACTGATATATGTTCAGGTACGTGATCTTATTGTTTGATTCGACACATCTGTGACATGCGAGTGGCTTTCACCGCTGTCATAGTTTCGCTTCAGAACCCAGTTGCAGTTTTGATTAACCAGTATTACTCGCGCGCACATCGATTGCGCAGCTTCCTTTGGGCATATCCGGTTTACATGTACACCATATTTTAGTTCGTGTACTTTATATTTACGTTAAATTTAACGTCTTAACTTCCTATCGTTATTTATGTTCAAAAAATATTTATAAAAATAAAAAAAAAATAACTTTATATATAGGCCCTATTTATATCGTTTTATATATATTTACAAAGGTTTTAACTATATATTTGTGTTTGACAATATTGTCACAAACGGCGACTTTATATTTTGGTTTTAACTCTATATATTTGTCGTTGACAATATTGTCACAAACGGCGACTTTATATTTTGGTTTTAACTCTATATATTTGTCGTTGACAATATTGTCACAAACGGCGACTTTATATTTTGGTTTTAACTCTATATATTTGTCGTTGACAATATTGTCACAAACGGCGCCTCATACACTTTGGCAAATACAGATAGAAAGATTGGTAGCTTGACTTTCTAGCTTTCTGTACATTCTGTCACTAGCGTCTTATTGAGATTAGCTCCTACAAAATAGTGCAGATCGCTAGGGCGTGGAATACAATGCGGTGCTGTTATATATGGCCTACGGAATACACCAAACATGGAAGACATATGGCAAGCCAAAGTGCTTTTTATTCCGAATTTCCGATATCGGGAATTCAATTCCCGATATCGGAAATTCTAATTTCCGATATCGGAAATTGCAATTCCCGATATCGGAAATAGAATTTCCGATATCGGGAATTAGAATTTCCGATATCGGGAATTAGAATTTCCGATATCGGAAATTCAGTGACAATTTTCGATATCGGAAATAGAATTTCCCATATCGGGAATTCAATTTCCGATATCGGGAATTCAATTTCCGATATCGGGAATTCAATTTCCGTTATCGGAAATAGAATTTCCCATATCGGAAATTGTCACCGAATTCCCGATATCGGAAATGAAAGCCTGAAAGCTTTACAAAACCTAGGGGTGCATTCCACATCTAAATCTGAATCTGAATCTGAAACCTAAATGATGTGCGGCTAAAAACAGGCATGGGTTCGGATCTTTGACCATAAATAGATGTAAAATCTTTAACAAAAACCTTGTAAACGTATATATTTTCTAAATGGCCACACTCGTGCCATTATTTCAGGGGACTTGTGAGCTATTGAAATTGAAAAAGAAAGACGTGCAATCCTCCTTAGCCCTTCTTCAACTTTTCTGAAAAACATGAAATGATTGTCTTTTTATGTATGTTAAAGTGTTTCCCGTCCAAAGGACAATTTAATATGGCGGAAAAAATAGGGGGTCGACCTACTCGTTTTTTGTAAAATTTTATCGCCATAGAGGAATCATGATTTTCGCTTCCAGAAAAAGTGAGGATTTTGGTCCTCCAGATATTCAATTCCGGACACGATTAACTCTGTAGTGGCGAGTGGGTGCGATCAACAAGCAATTGTTATATCCTCGTTTGGAGAAATGGTTACGTCCAGCAGGGTGATACTATAGATATCAGTTAGTAGAAAGGTAAGAAGAATTACCTTGCTGTCAAAATCGGGCGATCTTCCTTATTATAAAATTAGGGAGGGACCACTTTGTACGAAACCGTGGCAAGTGTGGAGTGCACCCTAGAGTTGCAATTCCCGATATCGGAAATTCAATGACAATTTCCGATATCGGGAATTGCATTTCCGATATCGGAAATTCAATTTCCGATATCGGGAATTGAATTTCCGATATCGGGAATTGAATTTCCGATATCGGGAATTAAATTTCCGATATCGGGAATTCAATTTCCCATATCGGGAATTCAATTTCCGATATCGGGAATTGTCTCCGAATTTCTGATATCGGAAATTGCAATTCCCGATATCGGAAATTCAATTTCCGATATCGAAAATTCTAATTTCCGATATCGGGAATTGCAATTTCCGTTATCGGAAATTGAATTTCCGATATCGAGAATTCAATTTTCGATATCGGAAATTGAAGGTCATGAATTTCCGATATCGGAATTTCTCGAATAAAAAGCACTTTGGCTTGCCATAAAGACATGGTGTTAAGAGATGGTCTGGATACTTCTCTCAAATACTATACAGTGGCTGCGTGTGTGATCAGTTGTGACTTCTCATCAAACTATTACAGATGGCACATGTGGTCAGGTGTGGACTAGCTGTTTCTGAAAAAATGATATCATGCATACCTTACACAATGTACAGAAACCAGCACTATGAATGGTTGGTTGTTTGAAGTTTAACATCGCACTTAACCTTATTGGTCACATGGAGACGATGACCCAAACAAACATACCCTAACGAAACCCTAACAAAAACCTAACCAAAACTACAAAAAATTTTGAATTTCGAATTTTGAAAATTAGGCTCTGTACACACACTGCATGAGCCCAATCTGTTTGGTACTTTAATCTACCTCCTGTGGCAGACAAACATGGTATATGGTACATGTACATGCTGCCCTAAGCTGGAGGGCCCAGCGCTATGAAATATACCTACTCATAGTGGACTCAAACTTATATGCTTAGTACTAGTATATCTGGTATTTGAAAAGCCTATGTCGGGTAATGGTAAATATGATACACGTAGGTAGGCGAGGCAGACAAAATTAGCGTTGGACCAAAAATTGTCCAAGTTAAATTGTGAAGGGGGGGGAATTGCTGTTTTGGAGGGGGGGGGGGGACTTTTCTACCGAAAATTGTTCAGGTTAAATTGTGAAGATTGCTTTTTGGGAGGGGGACTCTTGTAGACCCAAAATCAACATGGGTCCCCACAACTGTTTTACATGCTTATCCATTAAAATATAACTGATAAACTTAACACTTCAATGGCCTTACTATCTCCCATTTCATACACCAGTCCACTGGGATAAATCTTGCTTTTTAATTTACTGTCTGAATTTTCAGTTCTGATCAATTTTGTTCACCTATAACCATAAATATAGGTATATGCTAGCAATAAGAATGCTGCTGAAGGTTTTATCTGTGTGTTTACTGACCCTCCTCCAACCATTCCTCCCACTCCTATTGTGTGTGTTGAGTCTGCCTTGATGTTTTAATTATTTTGTATATCACAGATAAGACCTCCAGCAAAGTAAGACGTGCCTATATGTATAAGTTTTTCATTTATCCCAGTTATGAGGGAATGAATTCCTCTGAACAGCCAGGTCTATATGTTAGGCTGACATTTCTTCTTCCTTCAGACCCAGGCCCGTAGCCAAGGGGGGTTTTCTGGGTTCAGACGAACCTTCCTTTCGGAAATTTTATATATTTTTCTCATTTAAATGCGCCCTTTTCAAACACTGAAGCGAACCCCCTATTTGCCCCTTTTCCCATACAGTGAACTCCCTGATGTGCCCTTTTGGAGCGAAGGCGAACCACCCCCTCAGTAAATCCTGGCTACGGCCCTGAGACCATGCCATCATCCATAAGTCATGGTTACACACTATCTGTAACATGACGGATGCAATATGCCCTGACCATTCTGGCCGTGCTATTTTGGGGATTTTCGAATCACATTCATCACATAATAGAGGATGGAAGGGGGGGGGGGTGTGATTTCACCTAATATAAAAACTTCAATCAATTGATCATTCTTGTACACCATAATGTCATTCTCTGCTCCTTAGGGGGCGCTGTGATTAAAATGATTCTGATTCTGATTCCACCAAACCTCTGCGAATATGCCCATGTTTGACCTGTTGAGCGAAGAATTATTAGAGAACATAACTTTCAGTTTGGGCGCTCTATCGTCATCAGCACTATCATACAGAGCGTGCCGTGCGACCCATCTTTACAATTCAATAGTTTATTGCACGACTTTGAGACATATTACAAAGCATGGCAAGAGACAAAGTAGTTGAAAATATTTACATTATATACAGTGCATACATTGCGATACAATGCGCCCTTTTCAAACACTTTTCATAGTTTGCCTTACATGAGCTGAAGAGGTGAACATGGACTTGGCTAGCCACAACTGTTCCTATCAATACCTAGTAGGAACAGTTGTGGCTAGGACTCATCAGCTCATGATCATCTCGACTTGGCAGACTTCTCGCCTTCTGTCATGTCTGTTAGCTATAGAACCTTTGCTGTGTAGGTGGGCGTGGCTGTTCTTCCCTACACATCGATCGTCGGTTACACAGCCATTCGAGACTACAGCCATTCCTGGGCTAGCCTTCTGTCTGTCTGTTCCTGCTCAGATTTCAGAGAAAATCAAATTTATATAATTCACGACTTACGCATGTTGGCCACCCCAAAGTTGTAGCGGACCTGAACAGCTGAAGCTGCACACAATCTTTTTCAATTAACGCATCATTTGACTGCACTCTCCGACGACTCAGCTGCTCAGCGTCCTCGAGATGTAGACTCTCTGACATGGGAAGTAGAACTCTTCTGTTGCTGGAGGAGAAAAAAATACATTCGTCTATTTCCACTCTTACACAACTTCGTTCGTTTTTCGTTTGCTATCATAGCTCCTACAAAAAACAGCGATGCTGCGAGACTACAAATTCACAGAAAACGTTACAATCTGTTGCAGGGCGAGTATATGTATATCAAGCTTTCACGGTCGCAGTTGCATTCTTTCGTGTCTTGGTTGACCGGGGGGGGGTCATCATGATGGGTCCAGTTTCCGTTGGCTATACACGATCTCACCAGATCTTTTCCACAGAAAGTTACCAGTAAATATATATTTAGGAGTGCGATGGGAAGAAAATTGGATAATGTTAGAAACTTAACAAGCCTTGTTGTTGTTGTTGTTATCCAATTGGCCATCTTCGTGCCACGTTTAGCTAAATAATATAGCCCTCAACAGTATGAGGGCTATACGTCGGCCCCAGTCACCTCCAGCGAGGGTTTTAGATAATTTTATTACGAATCACCCACCTCTGAACCTGCCGTACATCTAAACTCTATCCCCTCCTGCGCACTATTTCAAAATCTTGCACACTATTGTGAAATAGTAACGAATATATCGCCGTCTGAATTTTCCAGTCGGAAACTTCTAGCTCTCTGCGCGCCATGTTGGTGACGTCACTCTATACGGTTAACATGGCGCGTTTAAAGTGGAAGTCGTCTGGGAAATTCAGACGGCGATATATTCGTTACTATTTCACAATAGTGTGCAAGATTTTGAAATAGTGCGCAGGAGGGGATAGAGATTAGATGTACGGCAGGTTCAGAGGTGGGTGATTCGTAATAAAATTATCTAAAACCCTCGCTGGAGGTGACTGGGGCCGACCTATAGCCCTCATACTCTTGAGGGCTATATATTATTTAGCTAGCCACGTTAGTCTCGCTAGTAAACAAATTTCACTCTTGTGACCTAAGCAATTACTCAATGTCTATCACATAGTATGTTTTCCGGTTCCGGTCGTCAGATTTGGGTTTGGAATTTGATTTGGTTAGAATTTTTCTCTGCAGCTCACCAGAAAGTCAGTGAGAGCTGCTAGGATTTTGGAATTTGTGTCCTTATTGCTGTGTTGGGGTTGCAGAAAAGACTGGAGATCTATTGAATGTTCCCAAACTGGGGTTTGGTTCACTGCATAGGTATAGTCTATGGAGTTGATCATTTTCTCTCGCTGTTCATCGTGTTCAGGGCAGTCCAGGATTATGTGTTCAATAGTCTGAGTTTTATCACAGTTTGGGCATATTGGTGACTCTGTTAAATTCATCCTGAACATATGGCTGGCTAGTCTAGTATGGCCAGATTGAACTCGTAGGAGTATGGTTTCTCTGCCTCTAGTGGTACAGGAGCGATACCTATAAGTTGGGACAGTGGGTATCAGCTGGTGGGTATATCGGCCAGTCTCTATGGTGTTCCATGCCCGTTGCCACCTTGCCCTGGTGGAGCGCCTAAGAATGCCCTTGACTGTGGTGAGTGCCAGTTGTGAAGAGTGGGCAGGTAGATCTCTGGCAGCCTCAGCAGCGGCCTTGGCATTCTTGTCTGCCAGCTCATTCTCTCTGAGGTTCACATGGCCGGCTACCCAGCCAATCTCCACTGACGAGTTGTATTTGTGCATTTTGGTCACATCATGATGAATACTGTCAATAATATGCTGATGAGACCTATGGATGTCCCCTGTTTTAATGCTGGAGATCACAGACATGCAGTCGGTAAAAATGTGTATTGTCTTGACATGTTGATTAGAGGCATACCGGCTTGAGAATTCTGTTGCTAACTTCAGGGCACAGAGTTCACCATGATAACTTGTGCTCAATTTCGAGACTGGTTTGGTCAGGATAAGTGGTTGTGAGGTGGTGCCTTCCAGGTACACGATGGCTGCAGCGCCACACGGCCCAGGATTCCCAAGGGCAGATCCATCCGTGAAGATCACTGGCTCGCCGTGGGGAATCGTCTCTAAAGTTTGACACATGAGGTCCTAGCGAGTGCAGCTTGTTGCACTGTTCGTGAGCCAGAAGCGCCTAGGTTTCCCTGTATTGGTTTTATGATCGGCATCTTCATGGACAATCTGGACAATGACATGGGCACGCTCCTCTCCAGGCTTGTAATGGGAACATCTGCCGGAAGGGATCTCAGCGCCATTTTGAACATGTGACAAGGTGTCAACAACCTATGGTCATTCATGATGGGGTCTGCCATCAGCTCTTTCAATAGGGTATACAAATGATCCCTTCTCTGTTGTATTTTACAAAATTCCTGCAGCAGGACTTCATCCAGTCGCAGTCGGAGAGGTGGTGTGTGCGTGAGGATCTCCAGAGTGCACGTTGGTGTTGAGGACAGGGCCCCAGATGCCCGTAATAGTGCCTGCCTATGGATCCTTTCCACCTTGGCTATCTCTGTGTGGCTTGATCCACACCATAGGGCAAACGTCCTTTCGAGATGGGGTCGCACCAATGTGGTGTTCAACAAGCCTTGAACAAGCCTTGTTCAATCTTTGCTGGTTTGTTCCTGGCCAAGATTGGACTAATGCTGTGGCACACTATTTAAGTTGTTTTTTCGGATTTTCTTTTTCCATACCGCATTGTCCCTTTCACCGCCACGGTGCGACACTCACTTGGGAAGTCTGCTCATATTGTAAAGAAAATTTGACTGCATCGAGAAACCATTGTGTGCTTGAAATTCCTTGTTATTGCCTAAGTTGAAAATGCTATATAGCCTATTTGTACCAAACATCTCGATCTAGTTCGGTCCTTCTAAAACCTGTCCGGTGGAGCCAGGGCATGAGCGTGCCCGGGGATATATCCGACAAATCACTGAGAACTTGGGAGGCACCAAGAAGGTGCATCTAGCAACATGCAACGTTCTGAAATGCCCAGGGAAGATTGGAAAATGTTAATATTCTGAGTATTCCAGGACACTGGCACGTTCAAACACGAAAATTGGCAGCCTGTTTATATTTCATTGTCACAGAGTTTGTCGGCACAGTACTGAGTATCGGATAAGGGACGTCCCAGAAAATGTTAATATTCTGAGTATTCCAGGATCATATACGGCACAATGCAAACAAAAAAAATTCTGGCCTTTTATATTTCATGGGCAAAGTTCAACTGTACCGTACCTCCACATTTACTGAGCAGTCGGATAAGGGACATATTGCATCCAACCACACTGGTGATTTATTGATGCCAAACGACAGTTGAGCTATCATTACAATTTAATATACGCCTCTTATTTGTAGTTCAAGTTGCATTAGTCAGAACTTTTGTAATTTGAAAGAAACGATATATTAAGGCACTATTATCACCACATTTATCACAGTTTGATTAAAATTGATAACTCACCTCACACTTCAGCTGACTCCCAATACCAGGACCTCTGCTGGGGCTTATCTATTCGCAGTTTGTTGGAGAGAAATTTCCGAAATGATAGATCAAATGAAACATCATGATATTCAAGACACATGCTCGCTGATGCAAAATTGCAGTAAAACTGAACTATTAGCTAAATTATGTGCACTAAGTAGTGGCATCGCATGACAGAAGGTATAAGATAAAACTTGTATTTGGGGATTGTGTTTCATTCATCAAGACCTTTACAGTATTACTCTGTTCTTCAACACTGTATATATTGTATTCCGTCTTCAGTACGTGAGCTTGGAGACTGTCGCACTGTCATCCTGTTTGAGGTAAGTTTTTCTCTCCACTATCCATCCCTTCACCGAATACATCTTGGTAGAATTCTCTCCCCTTTATCGCCTCTCACAGAATATATTGATTCAGATTTCTCTCCCCCTTAATTCCGTCTTTAGTAAGGTAGCTTGGAGACTGTCGCACTGTCGTCCTGTCGTGAGGTAAGGTTTTCTCTCCTCTATACATTCGCCGAATATGTTGAGGTAGATTTCTGTCCCCTTTATTCCATCTTCAGTACAGGGGCTTGGAAACTGTCGCACTGTCATGCTGTCGTGAGGTAAGTCTTTCTCTCCACTATCCGTCCCTTCACCGAATAGATCTTGGTAGAATTCTCTCCCCTTTATAGCCTCTCACAGAATATATTGATTCAGATTTCTGTCCCCCGTAATTCCGTCTTTAGTAAGTTAGCTTGGAGACTGTCGCACTGTTGTCCTGTCGTGAGGTAAGGTTTTCTCTCCTCTATACATTCGCCGAATATGTTGAGGTAGATTTCTTTCCCCTTTATTCCGTCTTCACTCAGTACAGGGGCTTGGAAACTGTTCCACTGTCATGCTGTTGGAAGGTAAGTCTTTCTCTCCACTATCCATCCCTTCGCCGAATAGATCTTGGTAGAATTCTCCCCCCTTTATAGCCTCTTACAGAATATATTGATTCAGATTTCTCTCCCCCTTAATTCCGCCTTTATTAAAGGTAGCTTGGGGACTGTCGCACTGTCGTCCTGTCGTGAGGTAAGGTTTTCTCTCCTCTATACATTTGCCGAATATGTTGAGGTATTGTCTCCCCTTTTTGCCATCTCGCAGGAAATATTGAGGTAGATTTCTCTCCCCTTTATTCTGCCTTCAGTACGTGAGCTTGGAGACTGTCGCACTGTCGTCTTGTGAGGTAAGTTTTTCTCTCCACTATCCATCCCTTCACCGAATAGATCTTGGTAGAATTCTCTCTCCTTTATCGCCTCTCACAGAATATATTGATTCAGATTTCTCTCCCCCTTAATTCCGTCTTTAGTAAGGTAGCTTGGAGACTGTCGCACTGTCGTCCTGTCGTGAGGTAAGGTTTTCTCTCCTCTATACATTCGCCGAATATATGTTGAGGTAGATTTGTCCCCCCTTTTTGCCGTCTCGCAGGAAGTATTGAGGTAGATTTCTCTCCCCTTTATTCCGTCTTCAGTACAGGGGCTTGGAAACTGTCGCACTGTCATGCTGTCGTGAGGTAGGTCTTTCTTCTCCGCTGTCCCTCCCTTCACCGAATAGATCTTGGTAGAATTCTCTCCCTTTTATCGCCTCTCACAGAATATAGATTCAGATTTCTCTCCCCCTTAATTCCGTCTTTTGGAAGGTAGCTTGGAGACTGTCGTCCTGTCGTTAGGTAATGTTTTTTCTCCTCTATACATTCGCCGAATATGTTGAGGTAGATTTCTCTCCTCTTTTTGCCGTCTCGCATTAAATATTGAGGTAGATTTATCTCCCCTTTATTCCGTCTTTAGTACAGGGGCTTGGAAACTGTCGCACTGTCATGCTGTCATGAGGTAAGTCTTTGTCTCCTCTATCCATCCCTTCACAGAAGATATTGATGTAGATTCCTCTCCCCTTTATCGCCTCTCACAGAATATATTGATTCAGATTTCTCTCCCCCTTAATTCCATCTTCAGTAGGGTAGCTCGGAGACTGTCGCACTGTCGTCCTGTCGTGAGGTAAGGTTTTCTCTCCTCTATACAATCGTAGAATATTTTGAGGTAGATTTCTCTCCCCTTTTTGCCGTCTCGCAGAAAATATTGAAGTAGATTTCTCTCCCCTTTATTCCGTCTTAGTTACAGCAACATGTATATAGCTACATGTCCATTTAAATAGAGTTCAACATGTACTTGGGGATGGTTGATTCCAGATCTATATGCCCCCAGTTCCCAAAATTTTCCCCATTAATACACTGGCACAATACTGGAACTGAATGTAATACATTGCTTCGTTCAATGCTCTCTCGCTATGTTGAGAGGTCCAGATTTTTGGGAACATGGGGCATGGAGGGTTTACCTTTTTCTTCTGCTTCCCTCTAGCGATCTAAAACTTCGCACACTTTGGACATAGGTACTCTTCTATTGAACCAATCAAACATCATGTCACATAATCTACCCCACCCCCATTTTGAACCCAAATATGTGGGGTGTGTTATAGTACCTCGAATATTTTTATCATTCTTGCTGCTAGAGGGCTGAAATTTTCCACACACTACATTTACGTCCTTGTTCATAAACATCAGTAAACATGAATTAACAAAATCCTTGATGACGCCACTATGACGTCATAAAAGGGAAAATAAGTTTTTGGCGGCCTTATAGTCTATTTTCAATACATACTTCCTATTAGCAGATTCCATCAATGTTTTCTAAAGTGGTATTATTATGTAGTTGCTACCCATAGGTTATTACCTTTGAAGATCAGTAGCTTAACCGTATCTAGCCTGGGCGATTTGGGGTGTACCGCAGCCTGAAGGGGGGGGGGGGGCGGAAAGTGACCCCTCCCCCTATATATTTTTGCTATCGCGAAGGCTAGAGGACTGAAACTTACGACACTATATTTTTGGGTCAAGGTCTACAAGAAAATGTAAAAAAAATCCAAGATGGCCGCCATGATGACGTAATCTTCGACTTTTTTATTGTTTCTTCGCAAAAACTGCATGATAAATTAGTAAATGACAATCTGATATGAAATAAAATAAGTTTTACCCACTTTTCCGTACAGAAAAGCAAAAATTTTGAAGAAATATTATAAAAACATCACTTTTTCTGGTACCCCACATGGTCGCCATTTTGAATTTACTCATGGTCCTCTGCTCGTTAGGTTATGCAAATAGGCTCAAAAATGACCCCAATATGATAACCTATAACGTCACGAAGTTTCAGCTCTCCATTTTTCGGCGTTCCTGAGATATCACAGAAAGTTTGGTAGGGGGCATTTTGGCCCCCTCCCCCAGGCCTGATAGGGTTAATGGGGGAAGGGTGGGAGGGTGAACAATTCAGGGGGTGTTTTGGGTAATGCTAAGATATATGGTTTCAGTAAAATGCATAGAATCGCGTTGAATCAACATGCTGAAGTTTGCGTAACTTTTGAAGAAATATGGCGAAAACATCACTTTTCTGGTACCCCCACATGGCCGCCATTTTTCTGCTCGGGGGGAGTCATGCCGCAAATAGGCTCAAAATGACCCCAATATGATAATCTGAAAAGTCACGGAGTTTCAGCTCTCAATTTTTGTCGTTCCGGACATACGAGCAAAAAACCAACAGGGGGCGGAAATTGCGCCCCCCCCCCCCTCCCGGCCAGGTAGGGTTAAGGGTAATTATAGCTCATTTTATGAAACCTGACCTTATCCTTACTCTAAGCCAAACGTTGGGGGTGGCGGGGTATGTCCCAACAGATATTTTCTATAAGACTATGCCTAAAGAGCTAATCGATTATACCCTATGCATTTTAGTCCTATGCTATTATAAAATGCTAAATAAAATGATAAAACGTTTAATTAAACCATTGTATCTCGCCAGAGTAACACATATATACATGCCTTTTATCTCGTTCATTATAAGTCTGTGTGAGCTGGAGGTGTTATTCACCATTTGAGGGTGAATGACGACAGGTATATTAAAATGATAATATCGCATCGATCAAATAATAGTAGCTTATTAGATGCAAAAACATGACAAACAATGGGACAGCGAGGCAAATTTAACTCATGGTAGTGTTGTGTGGAAAGAGTATGTCGTTCTAGTTTTACTATTTTGTGTTGACAGTTTCTAATCCACATGAAGTACATTTCCTGTGCAGCGTGTATCGTGATTGCTGAGTGTCCTAATGTAGAGGTCGTTTTACCGTTCTTGAATGACCGGTCGAAGTATTGAACACAGGGACTTTCGTACGCTTAAACATGAAGTTACTGATGACGATGGATATTTCAAATACAGACATACATAAACAAAACTAGTCAGCTTGGTTTGCTCCAACTAACTGGTCTACAATGTCGGTAAATCCGAGCACTGGCCGTAATGTGTCTTCTTCATTCAGTTCTAACCATATTTATGTAATACGGCACTGAGCGTAACTTAGCGACCCAAAACAAAACAAATGACGCTTCGATATTTTCTTAACATACAAATGGCTGGACGTGATTTAGCAATAGCAAGCATGGAGAACGACTCAAAGTTAATCCACAACTCAAGGCTAACAATCAAAATTAATACAACTATTGTATCGTAATCATACGCTTGTCAGCTCGATAGATTTGTGGGTATGAACACATCGATTGCTACCTAAATATGTAAAAACCATAGTAAAAACCACCTTTTCTATATCACCCCCTTGTTCGACTAAGACACGTCCCGTGTTTGAACATTAACAAAGCGACTCTCTATATACGAAATAGTTGTCCACGAAATTCAAAAATGTTATAAAGGTGTGTAACAAAATAATGACCAACAAATTCACATTTCACCACACCCAGCAATACCCTGACAATATTATCCCCTCGCACATGAAAAACGCGTCCTCGCGTTTGGACATAAGGATAACCATAGAATATAATTCTGCGATAGAAAACGAATTAATCACATGTTGTATATATTAAGCGATAAATGACATGTGATATGTTGTATACATTAAGCCATAAATGACATATAACTGCTGACCCCAATCGAACAAAGTAGTGATTCCATCAAAATCTTTTATATATGCTCTCAAATAGTTATTGTGATAGTCAGAAGGAATAGGTTTACGATGCCCTTGTCTATCTACACTCCACCGCAGACAAGTGCTCCAACTGGGCGCTCGGTATAACGAGCATACTTCACCATGAACAGCATCGAGCGAGCAATCAACATTGAATAGTCGACTGCAAACTTTGTCACTCAACTGTTGTTGACCGGCTTTTGTAGGAAGCATCTTACAACGAAGGTGGTATCTGGGATCTAATTCGTCGATCTTCACCCAACTGTTGAATTTCGGTGGTAAATCCACCCATTGTACCAAGAATTCCACTGTTCCTTTATGAACTCGTCGGTTGTGTATTGTTCCAACCTCTCTTGACCTTTTTCCTTTTGAAGATGAAATATTGGAGTCGGGAACGTCCGAAACTGAACTTGAGATGTCGAACACCAGCTTTCCTGGTATTTTGTTTACAGATTTTCCCATGTTGCCTATCTTAGGCTTGATACCGACTGATTTCGAGAAAACGTCAACCTCAGTTTGTGTTGTAATCGACAGCACCGGAACAGAAAGTGTCTGAGAAATTGTACTCACTGTTGCCTTTGGAAAACAGGTTGTACTAACGTCGATTAATTGCGCAGGTTCAGTCTCTGTGGCAGCACATAACGTCGGTGGTTTCACTGGTTCGGTCTGTGTGAAAGCACATGTTACATGCGATTTGACTGGTTCCGTCTGTGTGGCCGATTCAGAAACATTAGCAATCACAGAAGAACGGTTAACAGCAACATTGCCTCGTGCACGTTTACTCATGTAATTTTCATGTCGTTGTTTGTCACGGCGAAGGGTAGACGGTGACTTGCGGGTTTTACAAACAGGAACAATATTCGAAAAATTCGCCGTACCTTTCATCCATTTAACCTTCAGACAAACGGAATGGCCTTCGTCGTAAATGTTCCACTGTAAACCGGGATTGCTGTCTTGAAAAAGAGTAGCGATGAACTGCTGGATACCGGTGCTCATTCTGGTATGTGATGTGTCCAACACTGGACAGATCTGGGAAGCCGCAGGTTTCGATGAGCTTGGTACCGGCCAATCGATTGTTACACAGTATATGTAACAGGCCTCTCTTCTCCACCAAATAATGTAGAGGTCGTTTTGCCGTTCTTGGATGACCGATCGAAGTATTGAATACAGAGACTTTCGTACGCTTAAACATGAATTTACTGATGACAATGGATATTACAAATACAGACATACATAAACAAAACTACAGTCAGCTTGGTTTACTCCAACTGACTGGTGGTCTACAATGTCGGTCCGAGCACTGGCCGTAATGTATATTCTTTATTGATTGAATTGATTGAAATTGCAGTTTAAGGGCCGCTTCCCATACGGATTTCGCGGCCCATCAACTCAATGTTTTATTTTAATTTCACGTTACATTTCTCATTTCATTTGTGATGTTTACAAGCACTATGTTTTAAAATAAAAAAGTAAATAAATGAACAAATAAGTAAATAAATAAATAGATAAATAACAAGCAGAGTGTGGAATGAGATATAAATAGAAGAGAAGAATTGACTATGTACAAGATCGTCGGTCAGTTTTTGCTTAGGTTATTGGTAAATGTTCTTATATATTGTAGTCGCGTGGGTGATTCCTTTGTCTTTGTACCCCTTCATACACACAAAGCCGTCCAGAAAAAAATTGGGAGAACCATAGGCGGATTCTTCCAGAAATCTGTGCCTGTAACATTGCTTGGAGTGTGTAACGATGTACAGGATGACAGGCTGCGTCCTATATTGTTTGAAAGTCAAAGGATCATATTCTGCATTAAATAGTTGGGCGTCTCGGGCGTAGCGCGTCTGGTCTTGTGGATAGTTGATTTTGTCAGTTCAGGACGTCTTTCTGGGGTGTTGTCACTCACGGCTTTGTTTAATAATTTTGGTCGTCATCTGTGTTCTGTTTCCTGTCTGGTCTTGCCCGTCTGTGGTCTTCAGCGGGATGTGCCTATATTACAAAGAATAGAAGAGTTTGTAGTTTCTTGTTTTCTGTTTTTTTTTGTGGTAATCTTTGCCACAGTCAGACAGTATCGTGATCTAAGTCACACATGGTCAATAGCAATAATTAATTAGGTACATAAATAAATAATTTAATAAGTAACTAAATATTATAAATAATAATATTATTATAAATAAAACCGATTATGAATGTTTGATATAACCGCCAGTCTTCTGACCCTGCTAGAAAACCAGACGGTTAACATTCGTTAATAAGGGTTGGAAATAAGGGAACACAATTTGGTCGGTGCTCATCCTTAGGAGCTTTTAATTTGATCAGTGAATTAGTCTATGTTATCGCTATGTTCTTTTGATTGGTTAGTGCCCAAATTTGATCAGTTATTTGTGATCGCTGACCCTTATTTCCGTCCCTGTAAACTAATTTAGAATCTAAGCGTGCTACATTTATTTAAATTTGGTCTTTGGTTTCTTGGTGTAACCATATAATATTAAATGGTAGAGTAATAGTCAGTCGATTTGATGTAAGCTAGTAAGGTGAAGTATACCTTGTTTATAAGAGGTGGTTTAGGATTTAATATGAAAGCCAACGACAGAGGGGCATTTAAGTTTTTGAGCTCGTTTTCCAGTATGCGGTGATAGGGTTCATGTTTTGGGCATTTGAGTAGAAAGCGTTCTATTGTTTCTTCTTCGTTGTTGCATGAGATGCATAGTGGTGCTGTGTTTTTTATTAGCATACAGAGGTGTGAATTTTGCCCAGTCTCAATCTTGTGATGATGCGGTCGTCACGTTTACTGTCTAGCTGGAATCCACAGCTCCGTCTTTTCCCCTTATCTAGAATACTATGTAGCCATCTACCTCGGTTTCCTTCGTTCCATTCCTTTTCAGATTTACTATCTATTCTGCTTTTAGTGATGGAATTCAGTTCTTTGGTTCCTAGCCCTATATGCACGTCAGGTGCAGTTTTGGTGAGGCTGTCTTTGGCTGTCCCATCTGCTGTTTCATTTCCCCTAACCTTCACGTGCGCGGGAATCCAAGCTAAAATGGCGTCAATGTCATTGTCTCGTATTTATGTACATAAAATTTCTATTTCGTGTATGAGGTCAGGTCTGCTGTCGGATTTGGAGTTCTCTATAGATATCAGTCCGCTTAAGGAATCACTGAGAATAACGGTAGAAACCGGTCTGTTTTGAAGTACCCATTCGAGGGCCTTGATTATAGCGACTAATTCACTGATGTATACAGACATATTGTCTGGTAGTTTGAAGCCTTCGTGAATGCCGAGTTCTGGGATAACGAATGCAGAATCCGTATTGTGACTTGTGTTTTTGGAGCCGTCTGTATATACTTTCAGGTGATTTTTCCAATGTGTGTCGATATATTCGAGGGCAGTGACTCTTGTATGCTCTGAGTTGTCTTGTCTGGTAATGTAACTATGTATATTCGTGTCCACGTGAGGTGCGATTAGTTGCCATGGTGGTCTTTTGACCTTGTCAGTGTCAGAGATACGAGAGATGGGGATGTCGTGTTCTTGAAATAAACGTTCTATCGTGTAACCGAGTGACGCGGAGTCTTTTCTCCATTTTGTTTTTAGATATTCATATTCACTTTTTGGGCCAAAATTGCTCTTGGTTATCGCTCTTGGTTATTGTTTTCCCTGCATACTTCATTGACAGCTCTTCTCGTCTTAAATGTAAGGTGTTTTCGTTGGTTTCTATTTGTAGACTACATAAGGCAGTTCCTTTGAACCCGGTGGCTATTCTTAAGGTCGAATACTGAATGCTGTCTATTCTTTTTAACTGGGTCTTGCATCCTGATTGGTAGGCGATTGAACCGTAGTCTATTTTGGATCTGATGAGGGTTTGATATAGTTTGATTAAGCTATGTTTATTGGCCCCCCAGTTGGTGCCGGATACGCACCTCATGAGGTTCAGGTTTTTGTTACACCGAATAATTAATTGGTCAATGTGGTCTTTCCAGGTGAGTTTTCGGTCAAAGATCATACCTAGGTATTTGTTACTATTCTTTAACTCTATTTTCTTGCATCCTAGTGATAGCTTGACGTCTGTGTTTTGTTTATTTGAAAATAGGACACCAGTAGTTTCGACAGCTGAACATTTGAATCCCCATTTATCGGCCCAGCCGCTAACTGTATCAAGTACCTTTTGCATTATACTTGTTAGTTTTTTTATAGAACCAGCAGCTTTCCACATGGCAGCATCGTCAGCAAAAAGGGATTGTTCAATTTCAGGATGTTTAGTGTCAATTTCGTTAGCCAGCCCATTAATCAGGATGTTAAAAAGGGTGGGGCTTATGACGCTGCCCTGTGGGGTACCGTTATCTAGTTGATGGTCTGTGGATAGGGTGTTTCCTATGCGAACTTTAAAGTTTCTGTTGTCTAGGAAGTTTTTTATCCAGTGTTGAATTCTTCCCTTAATTCCTAGTTTACCTAATTGGATAATTATGCCGTCCTGCCATACCAGGTCAAATGCTATTTCTATGTCTAGGGAGATACCTAGTGTGTATTGATGTTTGGCATTTCCCTTTTTAATTTAGTGTTGTAATCTGGCTATATGGTCCAACGTACTTCTGTGCTTACGAAAACCGCTTTGAGTTTTGTTTAGTAAGTTGTTACTTTCCATGTGAAATTCCAGCCTATGTTTTACCATGGTTTCCATTATTTTGCATAGATTCGAGGTGAGCGATATCGGGCGGTATGACTTGCTGTCTTATGGATCTTTACCTGGTTTTGGGATTGGGATAACGATAGATGTTTTCCATTTACTTGGAAGTTGTTTGGTCTGCCAGCTGACATTGATCAGTTTCAAAATTAGTTCTTGAGTTCTATTAGGTATGTGTTTAAGGATTGTGTATCCTAGTTTGTCTTCACCAGGAGAGCTCTCTTCTTCATTCAGTTCTAACCATATTTATGTAATACGGCACTGAACGTAACTTAGAGACCCAAAACAAAACAAATGACGCTTGGATATTTTCTTAACATACAAATGGCTGGACATGATTTAACAATAGCAAGCATGGAGAACAACTCAAAGTTAATCCCCAACTCAAGGCTAACAATCAAATTAATACAACTATTGTATCATAATCATACGCTTGTCAGCTCGATAGATTTGCGGGTATGAACACATCGATTGCTGCCTAAATATGAGTAGAATGGTATAGTAAAAACCACCTTTACTATAGTCCGCACCAAATACATACTGAGAACTTGGTAATATCTCGTCCCAGCGTGAGAACTTGAATGTGTTTTAGGAGTGGAACTAGAATCTTGTTGGCAAGAGTAGAATATGGATTATCTGGCGAGAGTAGAGTGCTAACATCAGCGTGGGCGATTGAAAGCACATGCGATGTTCGGGTCAAATTTTCAACGTAGATAAACTCAGGTTACTTTACCAACGCGTTTCGGTGTGGTATTCAATAGGGTACAGCCAGTGGATGGAAGAGACAAAGGAACTGTATAAGATTAAACCGCCAAAGCCACAAAGAATTCAAATCGGGAGACTATTTTGTTCAATTCAATAAAATGCGTCTGATCGGTTTTGTCAGAGGAAATCGTTTCCAACCATAAGTGCATGGTATGTGATGTAAATTGGATACCGATAAGTATTGAACCAATCCGGTTCGACAATCGTCAATAGTAACAGTATACGGCCAATATGAACGTTCAACCAGATTTAATGATATAAAACGATGTCATGATGTCTTTAATTTCAGCATCATTCGAAACGGCTGTCAATTTTCCTTGCATAAAATACTATGCCCGTGTAGAAGTTTGTGTTATTAGCGTCTTGTGAATAAGGGCTTTCGATCATTGATGCAGAAATTCCATAGGGAATCATACAAGATTGTATCATCACAAATCTCTAGAACAGGTCATGGCTGTATGCAGGAAAATGTGTAATTAGGGCAGGTTGATGTGATGATCCTGGAGTTTTACTGATGCAGGGACCATTCATCATCTGAAGAGCTAAACCTGTCACAGACTCGATTTCAAAGGATTTAGCTCCATTCAAATTCTGAACAATATTTTCAAACTGCTTGGTCATCCATGTGCCTAATTTTAAGGCAAATCATTTCATCATAATGGCATATGGGCAGTTAGTTTGAGTGGAAGTGAAATAATTTCTGAACATTGTTATCGAACTATCCGTCTCTGCAGCTGACGATGTAGGCATGCTCTCTGCATCAACGCTGGCATTTTTCATGTTCCACTAGAGATGTTATCAGGATATATGATACTCCGTTTCAGCAACCATGGTCACAACCTGTTAGTTCAGTTTCTGGGTTGCAGCATTTCACTATCGAGTATCGGCATCAATCCGATTGATGACGAAGCCTATGATGACGTTACCACGTTTACTTGGTTCCCTTAACATATTCGTCTTCATTCTGACAAAAGTTATACATCGAGGTGCGAATCATCATCGCGAATACCATGGTCCACGTTAACACTCATGAGATGAGTTGACATTCATTTAAACAGCTAATTATGGAGTGGTTGTGTGACGCTTCTGCTTTGTTGAGATCTCGAATGACACAAGTGGCATTTTGACGTCAGCGACGGACCCCTGTGACCTTTGATCAATGCAAAGCGAATCACTTGATTATCTGACAGATTACGCGCCGTTTGCCAGGGCTTCCGGTAGAAGAAGAGATGGAGGGGGAGGGGGGGATTGCCTGGTAGCGGGGTGGAATCACCAAAGAATCACCTTATTGGTTTCTTGGATCTCCTGCCACCATCAGATTCCTCAGTAGGTGTAATTGCAATTATATATAAAAAAAATGACAGACATCCAAAGCCTGGTCGCCGAATATAGTAGATTAACCGGAAAATTCCATTTTGTCAGATTCATACCAATAATGACAGAAGAACAAAATTTTGGTGGGAAGATACGGATGGGAAGCACGATTGGTAGTCAAGACGAGAGTTAATGGAAATATCGCAATATCTCGAAATATTTGCTTAATTTCCTTCTCTACGTACGGCCACTGTTTGGCCGCTTACGCTCTTCAAAGAAACTTAACAGGATTTCATATGGTCCAAGTAAAAATGAGAAAATAAAATAACCCCAAAATTATCATCATTATTATTCAGCCACGGTGACGTCATCACACCATCAGATGAAGGTTTCAATAGATGCTTCAATAAAAAGAGGGCTTGGAGGTACAGGTTGGTACTTTTAAGCTATCTAACCATAACGGAAATATCGGAAGGACCATACCCTGCCTGCAAACTTAGGTTGAGAATACAGAAAGCGGTAGGGTCCGGAAAATGTACTATAACAACCAATAAACTGGCGATATACAACGGTTGTCACACATGGATAGCATTTGCATGCAAATAATATTACAAAATATGAACCGAATCTTTTACCTAAAGATTTACTAGCAAAATTGGGAAAACATATTGAAAGTAACGAAAAATTTAAAAATAAATTATTGTCCTTGTCACTTTGACGCCATAAAAGGATCACTTCAAGCCTCTTAAACTTGTTTCAGTAGGCGAATACCTTATATGCAGGGGCTGAAAAGTTATAGCTCTCTGGCGACAGGAATAATTAAAATATCCAAGCAATCATACCCCCCCCCCCTCAAATTTGGGTTCAGACTGTGAAAGTGTACCATAACTACAACTACGCTACTGATCTGCATGTGTTATCACATATGGGCAAAATCTACATATAAATACCTCTTCAAAGAACATTTACCAAAGTTGATACGTCATACGGTGCCAGCAGAATTGGACAAACAATTGGAAAACCAGCCGAAATGTCGACAATAGATGCTGCCACATGTTATTACGTTACTATGACATCATACAATGGTAATATTAAGGTATGTTAACTCGTGTCAACGGACCAGGCCCTGTCCCCAAACCATGAGATGTTTCAGCCCTCCAGCGACAGAAATAACTAATATATCTGAGGAACCATTCCCCTGCTCCCATTATTTGAGTTCGGAATACGAGCAGGGGTGGGGTTAAGAAATTGTATTTTGCTACCGTTAAGCTACCGATCTGCAAAGGTTATCAATATGGATAACATGTACATACATGTACCTCTTCGAAAAACATTACTAGAATTTGCCACCTCGAGTGGTACGGATCGTTGAAATTTGCGGTCTTGGCCTATGGACTATAAAAAATGACTATGCGTGGACTCTGGCAAAAATTCTATTTTTATTTCCATTTTCTCACATGGAATGCTTGCACCTACTAACCAAACTATGCGTTTAAGAATTTCATCAGCAGTAAAATTGTTTTGTAGAAGTTATTCACAAACTCGTGTTTTCTGCCGAACTGCTAGATTTTTAAATTAAAGAAATTTCTAAAAGTACGATCCTGAAACGAAGTTTTATTATTGACGCATCTTTTCATGTCATTGGTTAATTTTTCAAGTTTTCGAAGGAAATGCACCGGAAAAGTAGCAAAACTTGCGCGTTTGAGGGTTTTTTTAAATACCTTGAATGTAAACTCGTCAATGTAAAAATTAATTGTATTGATTGCTCCAATAACATCGAAGTGAAAAACACTTTTTGATTCAAATGCCACCTGTTCGAATTTTGTTTTCTTTCTGTAACTTTCCCCGCAAACTGTACAAAACTGCTGAGTGAATGGTCAAGACAGTATTGATGAAATGTAATAGAACAGAGTGAACAGGGACTGATATATCCAATCCACTAATCCATGATTATTCTTTGTAAATTTGATAAAGTTATCATAGTCATTAAAGATTCCATAAATTTAGATCTTTAGTGAGGATTTGCGCAATGGTTTGTTTCTCACAAGTAAAATAAAATAAACATGATGCAGTTTAATTTTACATATTGATGGTCAAGCTTGGATTCGAATACTATGTTGATCAAGGTGACCTGTAAACATGTCATTTAATGTTAATAATACACAGAGCCCGGGTTGCAGATAGTCCAGGTGAACATAGGAACCACTCATTTAGTGAACGCTGTGTTACAAAGACACAACTTGGCGCGAGTCTCCGTCATCCGTCTCTGTGGTACTGCATCAAGAGCTGTCCCTCCCTTCGGTGACTTCCCCGATGATCTGTCGGAGGTGAGGTTCCAAGCTTATTCAACATTTTATCTGATCATGCAGCATTTGGCGTATACATATATTGATTTATAGTGTGTGTCTAATTTCATTTAACCCCGCGGCCAGAGACCTCACAATAGCAAAAGTCAATTTCGACATTCCGTATCTAGACGTCGACCATAAAATAATTTTTGGGTCAATAATCGAGAGATCTATTTCGTATGAGAGTTTGCACCAATTCCACATGTGTATGACATAATAATAACACAAGAAGGTTTCCAACGAGATAAGCGGTCAACAGTTTTCAATGATATCAGCAAGACATGATGATGGTCTATACATAAAATCCTAACCACTAACCATATGTAAACACATGGTATTCAAACAGACCCTAGCTCCGGGTTAAGAGGAATTAGGCACAAATTGTACGCATTTGGATAACTATACGCTGTTGGTAAGGTATTGCCGAATTTCACAATGATATTGTTAATGACAAATTCAAGCAATTTTATCTCAAAGAATGATATCCTTATGTACAGTAGAACTGAAGAAAGCCTTACGGCTTCTGACATTAACATACCGCTGACCAGTTTTATTACCCCTCGGCCAAAATTTGGCCGAAGGGTATTGTCGTCGTCATGTACGTCTGTCCGTCTGTCCGTCCGTCCGACACACCTTTCTCGTTACCAAGATATCTTCAGAACGACTTACCCTAGGCACACCAAACTTGCAGTGCACATCCGTATGCGCGTGACGCAGAACCCTATTGAATCTGGACCTGATTGGTTGGAAACTTTGGCGGCCATCTTTAATTTATGCGAAACCATCACAGCTTTCTCGTTACCAAGATATCTTTAGAACGACTTACCCTAGGCACACCAAACTTGCACTGCACATCCATATGCTCATGACCCAGAACCCTATTGAATCTGGACCTGATTGGTTGGAAACTTTGGCGGCCATATTTAATTTATGCGAAATCATTAATCTTGTGTATCTTAGGTACCATTTCACTGTTCCGTGTGTGAACTTGGTATAGATCATCGATGCATCAAGAAACTTCAAAGGAATGACCAAACCAGTTTCCCTGATTCGGTGGAAACCTTGGCGGCCATCTTTAATTTATGCAAAATCTTTAATGATATATATCTTTGATACCATTCAAGTGTTCTATACGAAACTTGGTATACAGCATCGATGTATCAAGAGACCTGCAATGTATAACCACATCAGTTCCTCTGAGTGGCAGGAAGGATGGGCGGCCATCTTTAATTTATGCGAAATCATTAATGATCTCTATCTCTGATACCGTTCGAGTGCTCGATGTAAAATTTGGCATATATCATCGATGCATCAATAGACTTACGACAAATGGCAGTTCTGGTGTTTCTGATTGGGCGGAAACCTTGGTGGCCATCTTCAATTTATGCAAAATCTTTGATGATGTATATCTTTGATACCATTTCAGTGTTCTATATGAAACTTGGTATACAGCATCCATGTATCAAGACACTTGCAATGAATAACCACATCAGTTTCTCTGAGTGGTGGGAAGGATGGGCGGCCATCTTTAATTTATGCGAAATCATTAATGATCTCTATCTCTGATAATTTTCAAATGCTCTATGACAAAATTTGGTATACATCATCGATGCATCAACAGACTTATGTAATGAATACCGACTTCTCTGATTGGACATAAACCTTAGAGGCCATTTCTAATGGCAAATTTTTTCATAATCTGTATATTTGTCACTTGACTGCTTGGTGTTCCTGAAGTCTTGCTTCAAATTGAATACATTATGAATGGCTGGCGCCCAGAGCCGAGGGGTTTTCAGATGCGCAGCTTCGTATTGAACACAGATATTATCAATAAATTAAGGTGTACAAGAAGGTCCTGATGAGGAATAGTAGTATAGAGAGACGAGAAATCCTAAGTTCCTTAAGACTTTTTGAGTTTTCAAGTATCCAAATATCCACATGCATTCGACATCTGAATTTCTTGAAATGCCAGCACCATAATTCCCCCAGAATGATTTAATTGCTTGCAGGGCTCTTGCTAACAAAGTGGACAGAAGTTTAGTTGCACACCCTTGGAACCAGCTATAAATCTAGCTTTGCATGGTGATTTATGCATTTTGGGATAGCAACAAAAAATAACAATATTACAGCCTTCAAAACGAAGTGGGGTCCCCTGGCAGATTCCGTCGATTAAGGCCATTTCTGACCGAAATGTTATAATTGTGTCATGAAGATATGAAAACATACAGAAACTGTTAAAAAATGGGATGCATGCAATTTATGTACATTTGTTTTGTTTTCAGTTAGTATTTATTAGTTCGCTTAGCTCTACTCTCTATCGTATTCAATCTAATTTGTCGACAGGGTTCTCAAAATTTTCTTACAATTTTTTTCTCCTCTCTCGTCTTTTTTTTTTGTTGTTACTATCCTTAATCGTAGTATGGCAAAATGTAAATATTTAATGATACAAAATGAGAAATTTATAATATCCAAGATGTATCGATATCAATATACATATGTTATATACATGCTATACAAAATTCAATCCATATATATAGCAAAAGTTCGCGAAACTGCAATGCGTGTAAATATAATTCTAATTTTAAATATGAAACTAATATGACAGTGTGATCGAGCATAATATGTATTGTTATTTGTTATTTTCATGGTAAACTCTGTACCATTGTCATGTGTGAATACTATATCAATATATATACAATATACATACATGTGAACAAAATATCAATATACGTATGTTATATACCTGTTTGTACATGCGGTAATATACAAAATGCAATCCACATATATATAGCAAAAGTTCGCGAAACTGAAATGCGTGTAAATATAATTTTAATATTCTAACTAATATGACAGTGTGATCGAGTATAATATGTATTGTTATTTGTTATTTTCATTGTAAACTCTGTACCATTGTCATGTGTGAATAAATTCTACTACGATTTAAAACAAAAAAAAAACAAACAAAAAACAAAAAACAAAGTGGACAGAAGTTTAGTTGCACACCCTTGGAACCAGCTATAAATCTAGCTTTGCATGGTGATTTATGCATTTTGGGAGTCCAGTACAATTTCGGTGTATCGGTATGAGTGGTAGGAAGGAAAATACCTCTTCCCTTAAGAACCTGCGTGTTTCAGTGAAAGAGTAAGTCGATACATAGAGGAGGTTAAATGGCTATAATAAACTACTTAACGGGAAGTAATATTTACATGTGAATATTATATTATTTGGGGCCTTATCTACTGGTACAATAATAGTAGGCCGGCCAAAGACACGAAATGTAACTGTTGATGGCATTGTTCGTTACAAATGGGTACCATGCTAAATTAGTTCTTTGTGGGTTAGGGTTCAAGGTGGGAGGGGATACCACCCGGATTTTGGACATTAAAGGTAATTTCGGGGTCCCTTTTGGGGTTAAATACGGTCAAAATTGGTAAAAGTCGTTCTTAACTTAATTTCCATTGCGATGTTTGTTACCAATGGCTATCCACGCTAAATTGGTTTTATGGACTGCATGGCTTTAACACAGGCATGGCTAGCTCGTTAATTATTGGAACTGATGTCATTTTAGGGTCAATTTACGAGTCATATGAGGTCGAAAATGAGGGAAAATTCTGTTTTGTTTCATATATTTGTTATTTACTTTTGTGTGCAATATGGATCCAGGTAGGATGGATACTAAGACAACTGTTTGTTGTTTGTTATTTACTTTTGTATGCAGTTTGGTTCAACGTAAAGTGGATACTAAGACAACTTTGGCAATTTGAGGTCATTATCAGGTCATTTTGAGGTCAAACAACAACCAAAGTTGGCCAAAAGATGGGCCTTAAAACAATTTAAAACATTTTTGTGTGAAATTCTTTGTAAAAGAAATGGGTATCAAATCTGAAGTAGTTCTACTGGGTGAATTTTAAGATATTAGTGAAGGGTAAATCATTTTGAATCTGATTGCTTATTTCAAAATGACGGACAGGTGGGTAATCTAAAAATCACATTTTTCATGTTGCTCGTGTAGTTCAAAGCATTATTCTTACCTAACTGCGAAAATTTATCAAAACCGAGGGATCGTCATGTATAACCTAACATTTTATTCCCAGTTTGCATCTATTTACATATGCCAAAAATCAAGATTTGATGGTCAAACTCACAATGGCTGCCATATTGGGTCATCAGAAAATCACACTTTTGGCCGTTGCTTATGTAGTTCAAGGCATTATTACCTCACTAAGCACATTTATCAAACCTGATGGATCTCTGTGCATAGCCTAACATCCTATATCCATTTTGAATCTATTTACATATCTCTAAGATCAAGATTTGATGGTCAAATTCAAGATGCATGGCGGCCATATGGGGTCATCTGAAAATCACACTTGGCTGTTGCTCGTATAGTTCAAGGCAGTATTCTCAGCTCATTATGCAAATTTATCAAATCTGTGGGATCTACAAGCATAACCCAACAACCTATGCTCTTTTCGAATTCACTTACGTATCACTAAGATCAAGATTTGATGGTCAAATTCAAAATGGTGGTCATATGGAGTCATCGGAAAATCATATTTTTTCATGTTGCTCGTTTACTTCAATGCACTATTCCTCGCTCTTTGTGCAAAATCTAAACAGAGGGATCTCTTAGCATAGCCTAACAATTTACGCCCAATTTGAATCTTTTTGCATATCCCCAAGATCAATCTACGATGTTCAAATTCAATATATGCTCGTGTATATCAAGGCATTATTGTTAGTTGATTGTGCAAATTTATCAAAACCGAAGGGTCTCACATCATAGCCAGATACCTTTTACCCATTTTGAATCTATTTGCTTAGTCGTCAGATTAACAATTATAGTTGAATTCAAAATGGCGACCATAAGGAGACATCCGGAAATTTTTATTTTTCCATGTTACTGTTAGAATATTTTTATTCTAGGTACAAACTTGTTTAAATTGAGCAGAATAACGCCATAGCTTATTACATTATGCCCATTTTTTTATTCTTTTTGCATAATCTTCAGCTGGGAATACAATTATTAAATTGAAAATGGTGACCATGTGGGTTCATCTGAGACTCATATTCTCATTTTCCTCTTATAATTCAAGGAATTGTGATTACATGAAGCTGAAAGTAGCATTTTCTGAAAATATATATATTTAGCAGGGTTTCAATCAAGCAACATGCAAATATATTGCTTCAAACAAAATCCTCCCGCATGCATTAATCCAAACATACAAGGCTGACAAATGAGACCATCGGCAAGTAGCAAAGGGTTGATGTCTATATACTTGAAGCAAAATATTGGTATTTTACAGAAAATCCAAAATCTCTAAGTATAAACTCATAACTGAAAATATTCGTAAAATATAAGTATCTGCTATATAATTTCAGACATTTTACATACATGTACATTGTTACAACATATTTTTGTGGTTCTGGTTTACCAGAGTTACAGCTAAGCCTATATATGTATTTCATATGTAACCGAGTCTGAGTTAACAGATACCGGTATGTATTTTCAGTATGTCCATCATTGAAATATCTTAGAAATGTGTCAATTAAAATACTGGTATGCTATTGCCATGCACTCATAATATGCATGGTGGCCTCTTATAGGGTGGTTAACATTTGATAGTTAATAAGCCCCACTCCCCATCCTGGGCCTTGGGAGTGTTGAGTGTAACAGAAATACAGAATATAAAAAAATTATCAAAACAAAATTGGCTGGTTCTCAGCCGAGGTTAGTGTCAGGAAACGTTGCCGCTATTCTACGTAGACGCAATAACTAAATTTGGTGTGCAATTATTATATATTTCCGAAAATAAATTCCGGCAAAGTACTTGGATCGTCGCGAAATAAACCGAACGATACCGAAAGATATACAAAGGTCATATGCAAATATCTTGAACTCCTGATCTCAGAACCAAATGGTACCCGAATATTGTTGAGTCTTGACGATTTCAGTGACCATTTCGTATAGCAGTAGTCGGGAACCAGGTCACTGAGACCCTGTGTTTTCTTAATGGCATCCCGAAGATTTTTTCCAAAGCGCCATTTTCGGTCCAGCAGCCGATGCAAGTTTCAAGCCACGCCTGACAGTTCGTAAACTCCCATATTTATATATATGAATATGTACATATCAGTGCCAATGCTTAACATTGTGTTTTAAACCAGTACAGTCAAATCGCGAAGTCCTCGCTTTATTGAAAGCAAAGACTTCTCGGGCTTATTCAATTTAATTCAAGTTAATAATATTCTTCTGGCGCACTGATCTGTGGTTTAGCTGGATCACAACTCTCGAACAATAATATATGTTCATCCAACATGTCTTGCTGTGTTTACGGTGAAATCAAAGTTTTTGAAGTGTTGACTAAAAGTCTGCCACTATAAAACCTATGCACAAAGACTGTCAATGTTCACCTTATTCTGGTGAATAAATCAATCGTCTCCTCATTGCCTTCTTTGTACATCATTATTGCCTTCCTTGTTCTGAATACACAAATTATTTTTGCTCAAATTATCCGTTTGATTGTATTTTGGTATGTCCAAACGATCAAATATAACTACTGGACTCGCGAGGTTCATTTTTGCCAATAGCCGGATCTTTGTACCGTTTTAGACAACTTTAGTCAACCAAGAACCTATTACCGTTCATAACAAAGACAAGAAAGGGGTGGCGATTTCGAAGTCCACGAGTTCTAGTTTATAACCGATTTGTACATATTTTGGACCTCATTTACCAAAAAATTACACTAAAATGATCTTAATTTGAATAATTAACGTGTTATCTATGACTAGTTTAAACATTACACTACATACTACTAATTCAGTTTGGATACTCATTCGTAAGAATTAGTAGTACTGTAAATATTAATTTATAACCGATTTTCACTCATTTTGGACCTCATTTGACCCAAAAGTGACCCTAAAATGACCTTAATTCTAATAATTAACGCATTATCGATGACTACATCCAACCCTGCACTAAATTCAACTGATTCAACTTGAATACCCAATCGTAGCAATTAGTACTGTGCATGTAACCGATTTTCACAAATTGTAACATTGGTAAGAAACAATACGGTGGATGTTAATTTATAACCAATTTTTACCCATTTTTGACCATATTTGACCCCAAGAGTGACCCCAAAATGACCTTAATTGAACAAAATCAGAGTGGTATAAACTCCCCCCCCCCCCCTCCCCAGCTTGATCCCTACCACTCAAAGAACTAATTTAGCATGGGTACCCATTTGTAACAAAAAATTCCATCGAATCTTTTTAAAAGCGTTTTCGAGGTCGCTGGCCGACTATAACGAATATACTTTGGATGTCAGCAAAGACATCTTGCACCATGGGGTATCAATGTTTGTTTTGCTTGGGGCTTTCTGTCGATGTACACAACATCGCTTGGCAAGATCCAAGCGGTCAGAGAGTACTGCGGGCGTTGCTTTTTCTCGTTTTTCACAATTCAACAACGTACTGTTCAAGTGCGCCAACGATTATCTTTGGGTCGGCTATTAGATTGATATTCATCGACTCTCTGAATTTGGTCCCTCAATCAGGAATATTTTAGGGTCCATATTGCAAACTATATCAAGGCTACCAGTCACAGTATAGTCAAAGAGCCAGGGCACTTACCTCGAAGGCCAATCGGTTTGAGCATGTTTTCTACATCAGAATTTTGTGCCGAGTCTAAAAATGCGCGCCTTTGTGGCTAAATCTGCTGCATTTTAAACGAAAATGCGATTTTCGATTGTTTTACCAAATTTTCCACGAAGCAGATAAAACGAATTTATAATTAAGAAATATGTAACTGCGCCTCCATATTTGGTTTCAAATTTAAGGCGTTGATCTGGACCAAGCATAAACCAGAGAAAAAGCCATAAGTCATTGATTACAGTGGTCTCGCGCGATGATTTCGTCCAAAATGAAGTTAAAATTGCTCAGACCCATAAAACATATTGCTGGAGGTATCTCGTTGATATCTTTATTTCAACTTGTAGGTTATTTTCATGCATCCAGAAAACTGACGACCGCAATTGGGTATTCAGGAATATCAAATATGACCATGGTCAACCGAATTTGATTTTTTTCTGCAGAGGCGACGATTTGACTCCACCATCTGGCTCATCTTCGCGAATAGAGAGCTGAAACTTGAACAGCCTGTATTTGGGTCATGACATACAGACTCATACTCCACGTTGCAGACCGTCTAAATATGCTGTGCGCCATAGTAACTCTAATATAGCAGCTTGTTATCCAATGTTTGCAGGGCAACAGATGTATTTAACAGAAAACAAATGTTTCTGTTGCAGTATAGTAATTGCATGTCCTTCATGCATGGTTGTGGTGGAACAACGTACATGTACAGAACTAGACACACACGGAAAACTAAAAGCTTTAAACAGACAGCATAATAGTGTATACCTGATTTATTGAGTAAATAATACAACGTTTAAGGATACTGAGCCCTCATGCAGACACTTTTACACACACCGGTTTAGAATTTGTCTTCATACAGCTAAAAGTATGCCTTATAGCGGTGGTAATGTATATATTTGTTGAAAGCGCATGCCTTATAGCGGTGGTAATGTATATATTTGTTGAAAGCGCATTTCTGAAGGATTCCGGATATATAAATGTGTTCACTGTAAACTGTAAATAATTTTAAAAAATGAGCCTTCCTTTTTTAAATGACTATTTTCAAAAATGTGTTCAACTCATCGTAACTTAAATCATCATTTCCTTTAAAAGGCAACTCCAACAGGAAATCCGTGTCTCAGTTTCATCATAAACTGAGACACGGATTTCCTGCTGGAGTTATCTTCTACAGAAAATGACGAAGTAATTTACGATAAGTTGAATACTTTTTAGCCCACCATCATCAGATGGTGGGCTGTTCAAATCACTTTTCGTCCGTGGTCCGTCGTCCGTGGTCCGTCAGTCCGTCAGTCCGTCCGTAAACAATTCTTGTTATCGCGATTTCTCAGGAACTACTGCATGGATCTTTCTCAAATTTGGTACACAGGTTCCCCTTGGGGTCTAGTTGTGCAAGATACCTTTTCTGGTCCGATTCGAAAATCCAATATGGCCTACAAGGCGGCCATCTTGGATTTCCCCATGAAACCTTGTTATCGCGATTTCTCGGTAAATACTGCATGGATCTTTCTCAAATTCGGTACACAGGTTCCCCTTGGGGTCTAGTTGTGCAAGATACCTTTTCTGGTCCGATTCGAAAATCCAATATGGCCACCAGGCAGCCATCTTGGATTTCCCCATGAAAACTTGTTATCGCGATTTCTTAGGAACTACTGCATGGATCTTTCTCAAATTTGGTACACAGGTTCCCCTTGGGGTCTAGTTGTGCAAGATACCTTTTCTGGTCCGATTCAAAAATCCAATATGGCCACAAGGCGGCCATCTTGGATTTCCCCATGAAACCTTGTTATCGCGATTTCTCGGTAAATACTGCATGGATCTTTCTCAAATTCGGTACACAGGTTCCCCTTGGGGTCTAGTTGTGCAAGATACCTTTTCTGGTCCGATTCGAAAATCCAATATGGCCACAAGGCGGCCATCTTAGATTTTCCCATGAAACCTTGTTATCGCGATTTCTCAGGAACTACTGCATGGATCTTTCTCAAATTTGGTACACAGGTTCCCCTTGGGGTCTAGATGTGCAAGATACCTTTTCTGGTCCGATTCGAAAATGCAATATGGCCACAAGGCGACCATCTTGGATTTCCGCATGAAACCTTGTTATCACGATTTCTCAGGAACTACTGCATGGATCTTTCTCAAATTTGGAACACAGGTTCCCCTTAGGGTCTAGTTGTGCAAGATACCTTTTGCGGTCCGAATCGAAAATCCAATAGGCCACCAGGTGGCCATCTTAGATTTCCCCATAAAACTTTATCATGATTTCTCAGGAAGTGCAAGATAACCTTTTTGACCCGATTCGAAAATCCAATATGGCCACCAGGCCGCCATCTTGGATTTCCCCATGAAACTTTGTGATCATCAAGTTCCTACAGAGGAGGCTGTTACAAGGGTGGATGGGAGGTGGAGCGGGGTGCAATCTCGGTAAAATTGCAACAGGCATCCTGACGTCCAGAACAGTGTTCTTAACGTCCCAACAGGAAAAAATCCTGAATTCCCAGACGTTTATTATTTCTGTGCCACATTTCCAGTAAATCAGTGTCCTCTTTCGGTTGATTTTTTTGTCATGAAATAGCATAAATATATCAATCTATATATTTCTGCAACGAGTATTTCCTGAGGAAATATATTATTATTATATATTAATATATCATTATTATTATTATTATTAATATATTATTATTATTAATAATATATTATTAAAATTAAAATCGGATAATCAGTGAGTACACTATCAGCTATTGACGGCCAACGAGCTATACTTCCGATGACTGCCGAAGATTTTCCGGAGGTAAAATAATCTCGTTTTCCGTCGAAATAACGACAGTCGCTGTTCAGTCTTTCATTGTGAACAGGTCAGATTGATAAATTGTTCAATTATTGTATATTATTCCTTCTAAAACTACTTAATTCTTTTTTTTAAATGCATGAACAATGATATTTACAACAATTCAGCATAAAATTGCGACTTTCATCTGCTGTATGAGAACTTCTCTCATGGATTAGAGGTACCTACCTGAAAACTCATGTTAATAACTGCTCCCGCACGTGCAGGGAAAGCTAGGTCACGTAACCCACGAAACTCCTCCGAGCAAAGGGTCTTGAACCCCTCATTAGCCATGCCAGTTTTTGTGTCTCTCAAGAAATTACTTTCATATGAAATTAAAATAAACTGTGAAAAGCGTGCGAGAACTAATCCCAAGCCCGCAGTGAAGCTTGCCCCACTTTACAGATTGGAAGAGACTGTCACTGGTTTGGGAATATTAATATGTTGTTATTTTCTGGTCGTCGCCAATTTGTTTAAAATTGGACATGAGATCGAAAATATATCATTAGCAATATAAACTCAGCAAGAGTTACCAAAGTGAACACAATGCGATTATAATTAACAGATTGTAAACTAATAGACGTTTTAACTGAGCAGACAGCTGTGCCCATCTTAATATTGGCAGGATTTCAACTTGGGGCGTGAGGGATTTCTAATAGTTCATCCAACGACAGCTTTGATTGGCTGACTTGAGAGTACTGTATTATTATCTTGGGATAGACGTTTTATGCCAAAACGGCAGCCATTTAACAAAGTAAGTTTGCAGATCTGTTCTCCCGTATTGTTTATTCATAATTGACATAAAATAAATAGTCCCAAGCGTTTTAGCGGACAACACTGAACTACATAACGGATAATTTCAATGATAACACTGATGAAACACGGAAGTACGGTACCGTAGTTTGGAATATTGATTTTTTGTGGAGGGCAGGCGCTTGTGTCGCAATGTTCAACTGTTCATGTGTTCATGCCCGACCCGCAGATGCGGCGACCTGTGCTTTTTAGGACTCACAGAAATGAAACTTGCAACGTGATTAGAACTTAACAGGGCAAGCAGAATGTAAATTTTTATGAAAATTCGTGTAATATTTACAAAAAATTCTCTGTACCGAACATTATTTATGGCGAGGTCACGGTTTGCTTGCGATGTCAATGTCCTGTTGTGACGGCACAACAACAACAGCAACAACTGTTTGTCCCAGATAATATATTCCGAGACATTTTCGGCGATATTTCGGAGACAATTTATCGTACAGCATTGAAACTTCACACAGTATATGAGCTAAAAAATACTAATTTTCCCCCCATATTTCATTAAAATCTGTTGGGAGTTGACGAAAATCACCAATACCTACCATGTTATTTGGGGATACGATGACGTTGATCTGCCGATGTTATAACTTGCAGACTTAACCTACAAATCTCCTTTCTAATTCTTGTTTTCGCGATTTGTTGAGGATTTTATTTATACTTTGGAATAAAATTGGTACTTTTTATATGCCCGTCAATTATGACGCGACGTATTATGGTATGGCGTCTTCCATCCGTAAACTTTTTCTCGTCAACGCAACTCGTCCTAGAGTTTTCAGTGAATTCTTTTGATATTTGGTGCCGTGATCGGTACCATGTGTAGATGCGCACGAACTTTTCTTGGCTCGATTCGACGTTTTCTTAAGTTACTCCCCTTGACTTTCTTCTGAAATCCTTGTATTTGGAACCTACACGCTTAAAACTAAAGTGTTGAAACTTACTCGTAAAGTGTTGAAATAACACTTTAAATGTGTCCACAGGGACAACACTTAAAGAGCAGTCCCTGTGGACACACTTAAAGGGTTATTTCAACACTTTACGAGTAAGTTTCAACACTTTAGTTTTAAGTGTGTACTGTTTTCGACACCGCAACTCGTCTCAGAATTTTTAATGTATTCTTCTGAAATTTGGTACACATGATCGGTAACATGTGTAGATGCTTGCGCATATCACTTTCCTCTCCTATTTAAAGACGATACCATTTCTTCCCACCCTTCCCAAAATAATCCCCTGTTTATCAAGTCATTTCCTTGAAAAATAAAGACTAAAGCCATTGTATAATATTCCGTCCCCTTTTCGATCTTTTTCACTCAAATTCGAAATTCTACAATCAAAATTACAAATCAATGGCTTGTTCTTGGTAACAATGGACAAAAAGATCCTCTTGTTATTAGCTTACAATTATCGGACAATGGTGGGCGCCAAGATCCTTCAGGATCTCTCGTTTAATAATAACATTTAAATATATAAAAAAAAAAAATTTAAATCTAAATATCTCCACAACCTACAGGTTTTCAGTGAATAAATTTATATATCTGGAATCCTTATGAAATATGCTTTCATGAATATTTACATTACCATAGCTGTCAGGCATACTTTTAGCTGTACAAAGACAATTTCTAGAGGGTGTGTAAAAGTGTGTGCAGGAGGGACCAGTAACCTTAAAGTGCTAATGCAGCGAAATCGTCAATTTCATTTTTATCATGAAATTTTACGGTTTGGGATTTCTGGTTTAAGTTAATAAAATTCTCACAGAGAGTTTTAAACAGGAAGATATTATATTTTGCTACGAAACACAAGGGGGGTTAGCAGATAAAGTGCGACATTTACGGTCGCCATGTTTCGTGTGTGTGACGTCATAAGTATGACATGCCGGTCGACGAGCAAGCCAGCGATATGCGTAGCATATGGCGAAGACCAATCTTCATAGACTTAATTCACATTGTTGAGTTAATACTCTCAATATCCATCACTGTCTTCGTATGGTAACGTGCCAGGAATGAAAGAAAGAATCCAGTCGGCCACATGTCCCTGCATGACCACTTACAATGATTTATTACCTTAATTCGTGGGCAAACTGTTGGACGAATGCATGCAGTTACTGTCCGATTCACATACGAGGGAACGGGGGTTTCGTGGATTTATCAGTTATTAATATAACACATTAGCTGTCGAAACTCACAATATATTCCAAACTCTGTCTATGCAATTGTCATCAAAAATATTCCCGTGGCATTAGAAATTATTTTAAAAATCTCCAAAGTTTGTATCGTCTGAGTAACTGCATGTTGAATCATGCCGACAAACGGGTAAGAGAAAAGATTAGTGAGCACAGAGCTTTCTCTAGGCCATGCACTAACATAATTTCAGAAATACTAAAATATTAAATTGGAGTTTACATACCGAGAAAACTAACATTTCAACTAATTTAAGAAGATTCAAACAACAACAAAACTCAACAAACAAGACAAAGACAACATTGAAAAACGAGTCTCTCGGGAGTATCTGAAATAAAAACGGACCTCGGTGAGAGCACTTCAGACGGGCCGCTTCAGACGACGTGATAGTTTTCATTCCACTTTAGAGCATATAATATTATGTTTTTAGATCTAATATAAAGTTGATTGTAATGGGAAGAAGAAAACATATATATGTGATAATCTGGGGATAATGAAGATCGATCTTCGTTATTTTCTTGGAGTTGGAAATGCTTCCGTGTAATGATAAGTGATACACCGTACAGCCTATGCATTCATGCAAGCAAACAAAATGCGGACACTGGCAGATAAATTTTATAAATATCGTACAAAACACATTTATATAGACTCCAGATTCTAGGTAATTAATTTGATCAGAATGTATAATGGAACTGCTCAGTGGAATTTGAAGTCCTTTCTATGGCAATGAATTCAATTTAGCCTGGTTGCACACGGTACCGTAGGCTTCGCTCGGTCGCGGCTTCATTAGGCCCATACAAATTGATAAAGGTCAGTCTATATTCATTCACACGTATGTCTAATAATAAACAGTTTCCCTTGTCATACTCAATTTCCCGATGAACATTAAATTCTAATTTTTTATTGAACAAACGAGTAAAATTGGCCACGAAGATGGGCTTGCTTCCCTCCAACACTGCCCGCCATGCTGAGCCAAGACTCAAGCTGACGATCGGTCATCTTTATGACGTCATGTATATATAATTTTGTAAACAAAGCTGATGAAAACGGTCGCACTTTTAAGAGCACAATTGCACGCCCTTTTCCATTTGAAATAAGAACTTCTCCTTGTCCGATTTTCCTCATGGATATAGCAAATTAATCATGAAAGAATAGAGAATCAAATTATTTAATAAAAATTTCGCTGCATTAGCACTTTAATATTATTGTGAGCTCAGTATCGCAGTGACATAAAATGGTGAAGATCTCAAACCAATCTTAAATGCTGTTTTACGCTGACCTTCCGCTCAACCTTCTCAACCTTAAGAATGTTGTAGATGTGTTCAGATACTTAAACTTATGTATAAACACATATCTCTTGGTTCGATGATAGGTGTTTATTTACTTGAGTATGTGGCAAAAAATAACAGTGTATTGTTATTCTTGAAAATTGATACTACTGTGACCAAAAAATCCGATATGGCGTCAAATAAGGCCGCCATATTTATTAAAATTAAATATTTCCCATAAGTCGCTGCATAAATATCTGAAATATGTCGATGAAATTTCACGTTTGAAACTACAAGGTATATGACTCGAATCAGTGCGCATATTGGAGTAACTAAGCGTTGAATATCGCATAATTGAGGAATTCTAGAACAATTAATCTCAGATAAATTCAAAATGACGTCAATAAAAAGTTTTGAATAGTTTTGAAAAAGTGCCCTCCTGCACACTGTTTTACACACAACTCTCAGTCATATGGTTGCTTTTTAGTCGCCAGACGTCAATTTTTTCCCACCTCTTGCATATTGCTCCAATTTATTACCTGAAATGGTACGATTCTGCTGGTGGACTGCTTTTCCCCGAGGCCCGCCCTTTGTACATGTCATTCGACAAATATATGTAGGTTAATTGTTTTGGTGAGAAATTTAAGCCGTACGTATGGAGCCGTAAAAGTGACACGCAAGTTTTTTTTAAAAATTATCTCGTGATCTCGACATCTTTCTTTGTTATCTCGTGATCTCGACATCTTTCTTTGTTATCTCGTGATCTCGAGATAATTATCTCGTGATCTCAACATCTTTTTTGTTATCTCGTGCTCTCGAGATAATTGACCAATAGGAACCATTGTTTTATTTTTTTGTATTAATGTTGAATGTTACTGATTGACATCAGGCCGGGCTAGGGTTCCATGACCTCCTGATGTTTGCCACCGGGTCTGATTCCATTCCACCATGTGGTTTCAATCCAAGTCCATCTTTAGAGTTTCGAGAGGATTCCATATATCCAACGGCAAACACGTGCACTGCCATTTTACGCCAAGATGACTATGATCAATTCAAAGAGCATTTCGAATTTGGCATCCTAAATGCAGTGGGATTTGGCATGGCTTAATTTCTCATAATGAACGGAGAGGTGGATACCGGTTTTTCCCAACATTGCCGGTAAAAAGATGGGATACCAGCGCTATGATGTTTGCAAGACTTTATAATGATGTGTATCGCCTAATTTTTCATAATGAACGAAGAGGTGGATACCTGTTTTGTCAGCATTCCTGGTAAAAAGACGGGGATACCTGCGCCATGATGTTTGAAAGACTTTAGATGATGTGTATCGTAGTTATAATTCTCCGACAAGTTAAACCATATTGTTATATGTCTCTTTTATAGACATTTGCATGGTGTCCAGAGACTAATTTGTTTCAGATAAAACACCATTTCAAGTTTTATTTTACAGTGAGATGTTTACCAGGTGCATGTAGAATTGCATGTGACAAGTTTGTTTTAAAAGGAGTTATGACGAAATCATAGTAATTATTGTATCAATTCGTGGTAATCTATATATGTATAATGTATTAAAATCACCAAACAGCATGATTAGTTTCTATGATGTGAATGTAGAAATTATGTGAAAAGTTCGATGGTAATTACAAAAGTACCCCAAAATACAATCAGTATTCTCGGGGTATACAATACTTTGCAGTGAAGAAATGTTAAGGAATTGTTTGCGCGATTTCCGGATAACATACAGTTGTTGCTACATTGTAAAAAAGGGTGCTGTAATTTTACAGCAAAAAGTGCTGGCAAACAGGGTACCAGCGCTTTTCACTGTATTTTTTACAGGATGCCCCGATCTGTATATCTGTATTTCTACAGCATATGTTGTAATTTTACAACAGCGGTAGTATTGCATAATTACAACAAAACATCCGTTAAATCAACAGAAATAACTGTATAAATCCATGGTCAGCAGAAAGTCCATTGGCCTGTAGCATTTAAAGAAGTCAAGTTCCCTGGTGTCTCTCTTTCAAGAGAGTAGAGAAGAAAATTCCCAGAACGTAATGGTTCGGTTAAATATATATTTATATTCAGCACCACCGATAATATAAAAGCAAACACATTTCTTTCTATCATCCTGCACATCAGCTTTGTGAAACGGTGCAATATTAGAGGCTAAGTTGGTCTTTGAACATGTACATTAAATCCAACAACCACCCCCGAGGATTGAACCTTGGCAGGCAAACTCATTATTCCTCGTTGCACATTTTAGATGAATTGTACTTGAAGTTTTCCTTGTATTATAGATGAAAAGATCTGGAAAGGTATACGAAATACACCTAATAATCTTACTGTAATTTTATACCCGGATAATGTTACAATACAAAGCGTTGTTGCCCTTTACCCAATTAATACTGTAGTTCATCCAGAGATGCAAATGTACACTGTTGTCTGTATTAAGTTATACAGGTAGCTATGAACTGTAAAATAGCAGTTGAAACTGATGCTTCTATTTAACAGTAAATTCCACTGTCACATTTTACAATACTTTCTACTGTAACTTTACAAACATTTTTAACAGTGTAGTTGTATAAATGCATTACCGTCACAGAAGTTCCTGACGATGCTATCTGAAACGATATCTCAAGCATGCACACGGGTGAATGCTCCTTGTCTGACGAAGAAAGAAGTGACACCATGTCAAACAATCATTTCTACAGTGAAATTATTGCTCAGGCTGAGCATGAACCTGTAACTACATGCATATACGCCTGCATGCTGTATGCTTTCAATCAATAAAGCTGAAAAATCGATATGTGCTTTTTTCTGTTTCTCAAACAAAAAACAATACTTTCACCTTTATGACGATTGATTTGTGTATGGAAGATCTGATGTTATACAGAATGAAACCTGAGCGATTGAAGCCCCTCGACGTTGACAGGGAGTGATTTGAACCGGGTTTTAGCTTTTCAAAAAGTCCAGAAACGAAATTAACCTTGGACTCACAAGTGCACCACCTAAAGGTGTATCTTCATGAAAACCGAATTTGGAAAGAACTGTTCATGTTTTCAAAAGGTATGCACGGAAACTTATACTTAGCCGCCACGTGGCGCCTCCCACTTCTGTGAATCAGCACAAAAAGCAATCCTCAACGATCTCGGGCAGGGTGCCCACTTACCAAAGGAGATGGTAGCTGATAAGATAGATTTTGGCCTATACGTTGTGCGGTTAAAATCGAAAAATAAAATTCAAATAATTGTGTTTTAATGTAACGACAAGAGAAAATATATGTACACAATATGTGAAAGTTCTAGCCTTGATTGCGTTATCATTGTAGTCCTGACATAAAATTTAAATCCACAGCATGTGCTATTTCTGTCAAAAGTGTCTAAATCGAGTCATTTAAAGACACATTTAGACACGAAGGACCGCTTGACCAACAAGTTTTTCCAGCAGTGGAGTTACAATGCCACCGCACATCACCAAGTTAAATGGCGTTTTGGTCCAAGGGGTCCTTCATGTCTAAGGGGTCCTTCATGTCTAAACGTGCATTTAAATAACTCGAGTTGGACCCATTTCTCACGAAATAGCACATGCTGCGGATTTCAGTTTCATGTTCTAACTACAATCATAACGCAAACGAGCTAGAACTTTCACATATTGTGTACATATATTTTCTTTTGCCGTTAGCTTAAAAACACACTACTTGTAGGACATTTCAACCACAATCACTGTATAGGCCGAAATCCTGCCTTATCGTACAATATCCTTTCGAAAGAATCCATTGAGTTTTTCAAAAGTTATTGTGTGGAAAGAATGTCGGACGGACGCAAGGATGGACCCAAACACCATAGTGCCCCTTTAGCCCTTCGGGTGTCGGGGGACAACAAAAAAAGTCAAACAACATACATTGTATATGATAAGAGCGAAATTTCAAGCAGTCAAGACCTGTTGGTGTCGTCTTGTTATTTTGTGTGAAAAGAATATTTTTATTTAACTAATTTCAACAATTCTCAAAAGTCGATTTGCTGGCTTAGCGAGCGCCACCCACCTTAGTAGTAGTTGAAGTGCATGTTTCGTGCACTCCAAGCTATGACCTCTGAGTAAATGGCCTAACGGCCGGAGGTGAAGTCCTCTATAGTTCTGGCAATGCTCACGCGACCGGAAGTGACCTTTGGTATTTCTTCGGTTCACTTTCGGTTCCGATCACGTGACGGGAAGTGACCTTGACCCCTGGGCGCATGTGATCACGTGACCCTATCACCGCCACGGAAGTAACCGCATCAACGCAGAGTAATAAAGGCCACTTTCGGTCACGTGACTTTTGCCAGAATCATAGCAGCCTTGACTTCCGGTCCTGCGGCCATGCACTCAGAGGTCAATGCCAAGTGCAAGAAAGATCTCTCGCCTTCACACAGAGACGCACACCAGAGACCGAGCTATACAGCAGAAGAAATGAGCACTAATGCTGATTATAGGAGAATATATCAAATGAAACTGAGTTATACCATACCTAGTATTAGTTCACGTTTTCGAACAAACGGCATTTTGCTTATTTCTCTTGCTAAAACCTTCCGGGAAACCTGCTCAGTGTTAGGTGTGGGTCATTGCCTGGTGTGGGAGCGACGGTGTGTGGCACTCGCTGACGATCGCTAGGACTAAACAGACAAATCATCTTTTCATCTGCTTCATAGTTGTGATATTTTCAAGTTCCAAGATTTAAAACATTTTGAATGTTTTTGACAAACAGCCAACGTTTCTTTAATCAAAGAGAGGTAAATTTTATCAATGAAACATCCCGCAATTTAGCTTAATTTAGTTCCCTTTACGGTCAATAATTCAAGCTAGGTCGGGTTTCGAGTGTCGAGCTGTTAAAGCAAAGTTATTGATTTCTGCCACGCAATGGGCTTATGAAACTGGAACTGATTATTTGTATTGTTCCTTCTTTATTGAGTTCAACAACATTTCTGATCAATATGGCTACTTCCTTGCATTACGTTATTACATCTGATCAATTATGCAAACTAAACTTCAGATAATATCCGCAATATAGGGACTTCGAGTGAAAGAGCAATTTGTCTGCGGTTACCTGATTAAAGGGGAGTATGCATTATTTCCCTCAAGGAAATGTTTAGTCAATTTTAGTGGATTTTCTTCAAGGAATGTCAATGTAAAACTAAGATACTAAGATACATAGATACTAAGTCGATCGACCACTTAAAGATGACGCCTTTCCCCGGTTCGACTGTTGGGAGGGGGGGGGGGCTGTTTCCAACGCCTACTCGTATAGCTGAGTGAACAGGACGAATATTTGGACAAGAATCGACAGAAGTAGTTCATCAAGTTTCATGCTAAAGCTCTTGGCTCTTACTGAGAAGTTCATGTTCATGGCATTACTTCAGATCTCAGATATAAGTACAGATCTGTAGCATCTGACATGCTGGTTTCAGGTTCTCCCTGCGCATTATTTGTATACAAGTTTCATATACGTCGCTGTCACACGGTATCACAGATCGGAACTCGCATTCTTCTCTGCAAATTCCTATATCTCTATCAGACACATGGCAGAGCTTGTCTTGAGGGCCCCACAAACCAGGAACGTGATACATCTGGATGGGACGGCCACAAGGAACTTCTGGATTTCTTGAGGGTCGAATGGTGTGGTTATTCCAAACTTTCACAATAGTGTCGAGTTCAGTCTGAAATGGATTATGAAAATGCGTATCAAAATATTGCATAAAACTCTACATAACTAATAAACATTGCTAAAGACAATAAATATGATGATCATCAAATTCATTAAATACGAAGGTGCAGGTACGGTACATGAAGTCGAGACAAATCAAACGATTGACTAATCTAATGAAGTCGCACACTTTTGAAGTGAGGCCTTGCAGCAAATATTAATGACACAATGGCGACAATTGTGTCATTAGTATTGTCAGGTCGCCAGCTAGTGTCCACATTGCGTCATTATCAGGCGACTCTGAACGCAGAGTCAACCGCTATAACGCAAATGCGACATTAGCTGGCGAATGTGAATTTACGACAATTGTGTCATTAGTAGTTGCTATTGCAATTTCTCATTGTCGTACTTGTGACATTAACGGTTAATAGTGTACATTTCAATCTCTAATGTCAAAACAAAGAGTTTAATTAATCTAGTCAGGGGACCAGTAATTATCTCGTCTGAATACCTGTATCTCTGGTATCTCCGTTTCTTGTGACATTAGCTGGCGATCTGACAAGTAGTTCTACAAGGCCTTTTGTCAATCTCTAGGATTTAGGTTGTGCCACTTTCACTGATGCTATACATCTCAGATACCATCAAGAGAAGGATTTACAGATATTGCCGTAACAAGTAACAATGACAGTGAATATTTGGTAATATTTGCATTATTTGTTTAGATAACTTTTTGTGTCTGCTTATTTACGGTTTCAAAAAGCGCAATACATTGCAAAAAACAGTATCTTTGGAATACACAACTTTATTCACTTGCAAAATAGCCATGAAGCAAAACTGCACCAGACTTTTGTCCAAAACACTGCCCACGAAGTCTCCTCTCTCAGACAAACTTCGCAAATGCTCTATCCAGAAATACAGGCTCTCTTTCCGTAGAAATCCCCACCAAACCTCTATTCTTTGATTTGCAGTACTAGGCCCTTCTATGTAACATCTGTCTACTTGTGGGTCTTGCCCTTCACGCCGAAGAAACTTTTGGAAATCTCTAATGTGTCCATTTTCTGTGCCGGGGTCTGTTCTAACTATAGGAGGACACCCTTTGCACTCCGCAACAGCCTCAATGAAATACCCTCCTACAATCTTTGGGTTATTGTTTGTGAAGTAAGCATTTAGCCATATCACTTCTCTGGAGAAACCACAAATGCAGCCATGGATTGCCAATCCAAACGGTTTCAGTTTGTCGTAGCCATCTACATGCCAAATATAATTGAGACCTTCGGCGTAATAGGCTCTCCGGCGAAGCCTCCTGTTTTGGCGTAGTTCTACACCAAGTGGATCAAGCTGTCTCAAGAGCAATCTGATATCTTCCATGCGTACTCTCAGTCCATTTTGCAAACACTTGGCGTACATGCCTCGATAACCGTGTAGCTGTCCAGACTCCCTAAGCTGAGATATAACGAACTCAACCACTTCTGCTGGCCTGCTATAGTGCCGAGATGACATACCCCTCACTTTTCGAATTCGCTTCAATTGTCTTGTGGAAATCTCCAGCGAATGCTCTTGGTGCAGAATGAATCGTATATCATTATCAGTGAACCCGACATCAAAGTATGCCGCAATAAGCAAATTGCGGTTTGTGTCCGCCATCATCCATACTATAAAGCTGTCATATATGTCACAATGGTTCCTCTTGGTCAATTATCTCGAGAGCACGAGATAATGAAGATGTCGAGATCACGACATAACAATGGTTCATATTGGTCAATTATCACGAGAGCACGAGATAACAAAGAAAGAGGTCGAGATCATGAGATAATTATCTGGAGATTACGAGATAACAAAAAAGATGTCGAGATCACGAGATAATTATCTCGAGATCACGAGATAACAAAGAAAGATGTCGAGATCACCAGATAATTATCTCGAGATCGCGAGATAACAAAAAAGATGTCGAGATCACGAGATAATTATCTAGAGATCACGAGATAACAAAAAAAGATGTCGAGATCACGAGATAATTTAAAAAAAAAACTTCCGTGTCACTTTTACGGCTCCATACGTACGACGTCGGGCATTACAGGTTAGTTTTTCTGGGTATTCTTGCATTTACTATGTTTATGTTGGCATTTACTATGTTGGTGCGTTTATTCCATCAGACGTCCTCGATCTCATCCACCGACATCAGATGAGCTGTTTGTTTGAGCCGATCTGTCATCACAGCTCTCGAGCTAGCGTATCTAATTTCGCTTAAGCCGGTGCTAGGGGCCGTCTGGATACTTCATAGTCCACATGAACAGCTGCATTAAAAGCGCGGCTGAGATTACAAGCGTCTGGTCCGTCATTCATAATTCAGCCGGCGTCCATTAAAGAATATCCGCGTCCATAATCCAAAGACCCATTCCATATTCCATATAACAGTATTAGCACCAAATTCAAAAGACAGTCATAGTATACATAAACATAGGCTAGTTTCCTGCAAGAGGGAAGCGGTCAACAGTTTTCAATGATGCCGACAAGACATCATGATGTTCAAAAAAATCAAATCCGTATCGCTGATCAGTATTCTTAATCCATAATATTCGTTGTAAAGTCGTCATCTAGAGAATGATGTATCTCAGTCACGCTTTGAATGTGACTGTTCATATAAGCACCATGAGGATCTTGAAGTACATTAGTTCATACGGCCCCTAGCCCCGGGTTAAGCGGAATTAGGCATGAGTTACGAAACCTAACGCCGTGGATCTTGCACGCTACGCTCGTATACATGCGATATGTATCGTCAAATTTGAGAAACTTTGAGTGGAGGCGCTTGGTGGTATAACCCTGTTTTATAAGTTTCTGTAACAATGTTTTGTGACGTTGATTAGAGGCAATACTAGGGATACTGAGGCTAGGTCCGAGAATCCACCGTATTCTCGGGTCTGAATGTGAGGTGCCGAGGGAAGCTTTCCTCTGGAGTCATATGGATGCTTTTTAGTCGCCAGACCACCTCTTGCATATCGCTCCAATTTCAGATGACCTAAATATGGCCGCCATTTTATATTTAACAGTGAAACCTTGATGTTAGGTATGTGTAAATAGATTCAAAATGGGCGTAAGCTGTTATGCTATTCTCACATATGTCTCAATTTTGATAACTTTGTACAGTGAGCTAAGAGTAATGCCTTGAAGTATACGAGTAACATGAAAACGTACGATTTCAGACGCCATTTTGAATTTGACCATATAATCTTCATCTTAGGGATATGTAAATAGATTCAAAATGGGAGAAGATGTTAGGCTATGTTTAGTGATCCCACGGTTTTGATAAATTTGCATAATGGGCTAAGAATAGTTTCTTGGACTCTAAAAGAAACATGAAAAAGTGTGATTTACAGATGACACACATGTCCGCCATTTTGAATTAACCATCATGTTTTAAGCTGAAAATTAAGAAAATATATTCAAACAATGCGTAAGGTGATAGGCTCAAATATAAGATCGCATGGTGTTAAAAAATTTGCACACTGAGCTAGGAATAATGCCTTTTATATGAACAGTCTAAAAAATTGCAATGTATGGATGCACAGGAGCGCCATTCTGAATTAAAGCATGATTAGTTAAACACTAGAGTTACGGAAATGGACTCAAAATTAGCCCCATATAATTTTCTAAAACCTTGGAAAGCCATGGCTCTAGATTTTCAGTCATTCTTGTAATACCGCGTAAAGTTCAAAAGAGCGCTAAATTTCAAAACCCTCTATCACCCAAGCCAGAAAAGGTTAACATAAAATACTTCAAACTCGAGAAAATAATATCAAATAATGGATTTCGAGAAAGAAAACTTGGCACCAACAATTTTCTTATGCCATATATGACGTCTCCCTATGCAATTGAAGCCTGTTACATGAAACAACTGTACTGCAGTTTCATATGGAGAGAATTACAAAGTTACTTCAATCGTGATATATTATCGATATCACAGAGAAATGGTAGTCATTTTGTAGACTTCAGTTTTTTCTACACGCTCCAAAAAAGAAAATTCATGCAAACTTATCTACTGTCTTTTGATAAGCTCCAAAGTAGACCACTAATTAAAATGGACAGACTATAGCTCTTGGACTAATACGTCTACATGGCTTATAGATGAATGTCGACGACTAACAGTCACACGTATATTCACCGGACGTTCCAGTCAAACTCTTTGAAAATGAAAACTCTTTTAGAGTAATTAAAAATATGACTTGCTATTGATTTAGTGTACTAGAAAGTAAAACACAGCGCTTCCGTGAACTTGAAATAATTAAGTACAGTATTGCGAACCTCTGGGTCATCCGGAATTCTTGGGATATTTATTTTGCATTTTCCAAAAACAAAGTTTCAGGAACAGCCGGTCTTGGAGTATTTCGATTGTTTCCCTTTGACGATATAATCGAAAATACGCTAGATCTTAATTACGACTGGTTGTAGTTTGTATTCAAATGACAGTCTGTTTGACCTATCTCTTTTGTCAATTGATTTAGGATCCTCAGAGATCGCACATACACACTATCAGTACGCAAAGTGTTACACAATTCCCATTGTTACACAAACCCACCAAGTATTTCACAGTAATATGACTGTGAATCGTCGATCGATTAAACTTTCTCCGACCAATACCACAGTGTACCTGTTCTTGATTTTTAAATAAGAAGTTGGGTGATAATGGATGTTTCTGATCCGTTACGTTACATTGTCGAACCCTTTACAATTATCATTTAAACCATATGGGGACGCTGAGCCAAATTCCAGCATCCGGGACAATTCCCTATCCAGAATATATCCATCAATTCTAGGATAGGATTCTGTGACAGATTGTTGGACAATGTATATAATTTGGATACTAAAATGCTCCCAGCTTGGCTGGGGGCAGAAAAGTGTTTCCCCATAAAATTTTCTGGGGAGAAAATACCATGTTAGGAAATATCTTCATGGTATAGATTAATAGGCACAATTAATACGTGGCCGAGATAAATTATACTCTAATAAACCAATTTTTTGGATAAAATTGGATAAAAAGATAACGATACTTGTCAGTGATACGGATTTGAATACATGCACATCCTAATGTTTTACTGGAACTGTTGCTCACTAATATCTTGTAACAGATCATCATCATGTTTTACTGGAACTGTTGACCACTTATCTTGTAAGATATCATCATGACGTTTTACTGGAACGGTTGCTCACTTATCTTGTAAGATATGACGTTTTACTGGAACGCTTGACCACTTATCTTATAAGATATCATCATGACGTTTTACTGGAACGGTTGCTCACTTATCTTGTAAGATATCATCATGACGTTTTACTGGAACTGTTGACCACTTATCTTGTAAGATATCATCATGCCGTTTTACTGCAACTGTTGACCACTTATCTTGTAAGATATCATCATGACGTTTTACTGGAACGGTTGCTCACTTATCTTGTAAGATATCATGACGTTTTACTGGAACGCTTGACCACTTATCTTGTAAGATATCATCATGACGTTTTACTGGAGCGGTTGCTCACTTATCTTGTAAGATATCATCATGACGTTTTACTGGAACTGTTGACAACCTATCTTGTAAGATATCATCATGATGTTTTACTGGAACTGTTGACCACTTATCTTGTAAGATATCATCATGACGTTTTACTGGAACTGTTGACCACTTATCTTGTAAGATATCATCATGACGTTTTACTGGAACGGTTGCTCACTTATCTTGTAGGATATCATGACGTTTTACTGGAACGCTTGACCACTTATCTTGTAAGATATCATCATGACGTTTTACTGGAGCGGTTGCTCACTTATCTTGTAAGATATCATCATGACGTTTTACTGGAACTGTTGACAACCTATCTTGTAAGATATCATCATGATGTTTTACTGGAACTGTTGACCACTTATCTTGTAAGATATCATCATGACGTTTTACTGGAACTGTTGACCACTTATCTTGTAAGATATCATCATGACGTTTTACTGGAACGGTTGCTCACTTATCTTGTAGGATATCATGACGTTTTACTGGAACGCTTGACCACTTATCTTGTAAGATATCATCATGACGTTTTACTGGAGCGGTTGCTCACTTATCTTGTAAGATATCATCATGACGTTTTACTGGAACTGTTGACAACCTATCTTGTAAGATATCATCATGATGTTTTACTGGAACTGTTGACCACTTATCTTGTAAGATATCATCATGACGTTTTACTGAAACTGTTGACCACTTATCTTGTAAAAGAACATCATGATGTTTTACTGAAACTGTTGACGACTTATCTTGTAAGAGACCATCATGATATTTTACTAGAACTGGAACTGTTGACCATTTATCATGTAAGAGATCATCATGGTGTTTGCTGAAGCTGTTGACAACCTATCTTGTAAAAGAACATCATGATGTTTTACTGGAACTGTTGACAACCTATCTTGTAAGATATCATCATGATGTTTTACTGGAACTGTTGACAACCTATCTTGTAAGATATCATCATGACGTTTTACTGGAACTGTTGACCACTTATCTTCTAAGATATCGTCATGATGTTTTACTGAAACTGTTGACCACTTGTAAGAGACCATCATGATATTTTACTAGAACTGGAACTGTTGACCATTTATCATGTAAGAGATCATCATGGTGTTTGCTGGAGCTGTTGACAACCTATCTGGTAAAAGAACATCATGATGTTTTACTGGAACTGTTGACAACCTATCTTGTAAAAGAACATGATGATGTTTTACTGGAACAGTTGACCATTTATCTTGTAAGAGACCATCATGATATTTTACTAGAACTGGAACAGTTTACCACTTGTGATGTAAGAGACCATCATGGTGTTTGCTGGAACTGTTGACAACTTATCTTGTAATAAACCATCATGATGGGTTACTGAAACTCTTGACCACTTCTCTTGAAAAAGACCACCTTGATGTTTTACTGGAACGGTTGACGACTTATCTTGTAAGAGACCATCATGATATTTAACTAGAACTGGAACAGTTTACCACTTGTGATGTAACAGACCATCATGGTGTTTGCTGGAACTGTTGACAACTTATCTTATAATAAACTCTAGACTACTTATCTTATAATAAACCATCATGATGGTTTACTGGAACTCTAGACTACTCATCTTGAAAAAGACCATCATGATGTTTCACTAGAACTACTGACCACTTATCTTGTAAGAGACCGTTATGATGTTTCACCAATATGACGTTCGGGATATATCCGGTCTTGACAGTGAGGACATCAGAGAGAGTGGAGAGGATGACAGACGGAAAGGTGTTCAAAACTCTAGTATGACCACTTATCTGGTAATAAACCATCCTGATGGGTTACTGAAACTCTAGACCACTTATCTTGAAAAGACCATCATGATGTTTCACTAGAACTGTTGACCACTTACCTTGTAAGAGACCGTTATGATGTTTGCTGGAACAGTGGACACCTGTTCCATGTTTTAATGTTTTTTCTCCTTCAGATTGTCCGTGGAGGAGTATACATGGTTAGCGGAGGTTACCAATATGACGGTCGGGAGATATCCAGTCTTGATGGCGAAGAGATCAGAGAGTGTGGAGAGGATAGCAGACGGAAAGGTGTTCACAACTTCGTCATCTCTGGTATATTTTCACCTGTCGACCCTGGGCAAGAGATTAAGGTAGGGTATAATTTCCTCTCCCAGTGGAGAAACAACTTCACCAATGGTAATTACCCTGGGATTGAGGGTTCCCCACTAGCATGTCCAGCTAGGGATGTGGAACTCACATTCCCCGCAAATAATTTTTGTTTGATTTCACGTGCTTGAAATATTGGGGTGTGGAATAGAGTATATTGATGGAAAACCTGGAATACTGCTCGAGACATTAGGCCCTTCCCACCCCCACCTCCCCTTGAGAGGACGCCCTCACCCAAATCAACACGTTAGCGGCAGAAATGAGACCCTGTGTGCCTAGTTTTACCAACTTGCTTGTGATTTTGTGCTATAGACCCTACACATCAACACTTCATATTTTGTATGTGTACAGTATAGCATCCTCATTGACAGAATCCTCTACAAAACACATCTGATTTTACCGACACTCCGTTCTGATCTGTCTCAGCATCATGTGATGATTCAATGCGCTCGGAATAATTTTGTATACTGGTGTTACAGGTCACCTTCACCATAATGTATCAATTACCATGGACTTTTACCTGTATCACATTCATATTGAATGGTGATGGCTGATGAGAATATTGCCCATATGGAACAAATGGCTGGATTCCAGCGAATGAAAATTCATGTTAATCATAAACAACATACGATTAATAATACTATCAAATAATTATGTTTATTCCTCGTCGACATCAATATAATACAGACAATATTATGACTGAATCATGGTAACAGATATTCAAGGGTATATATGTCTACACTAAACTGAAGGAGACCCATGATGCGTATTATATTATGTTGTAAAACTTCACTTGCTAATCTCGATTATGTTGCTTATTGTGAAAATAAATGAAGTTATGAAAATAAATGTAGTATGATTGCCCATTGCCCTCAAATTAGAAATATCTTCAGCAGCTAAAGTTAAGCCAATCATAACAATATATAACACCATGGTATGGTTGTAATATCACCCAGGTATTGATCTTTGGTTAAGAATGTAATGAGATACATATACCTGTTTTTTGTGTTATTCTGTATGCAGTTCATTCTGTATGTATTTTATACATGTACATACCAGAAGTGGAATTGAAATTTGAATAAAATAATCAAAATATGTTCGGTTTTTACCTCTACTCAGGAAATGAAGTCTTTGTTTCTAGAGGCTAAATCATTTCAGACACATTCAAGTCCTCACCTGGGCAAGGGAGATAATTTTGTAAAAAAACAAACAAACAAAACAAATATAGATCCACACTGGTGCAGACCAGAAAGTTTTATGACCTTTGATGATATTTGTGGAGCATGCTGCAGGACTTCCATGAATCTGATATTATCCACACAATCCCATTCTACGTGATATTTTGTGGCCAATCACTGGCTCTGATTTTCACCACCTCTGTCATTCCACACCTTTCTGACACAGCTGAACCAATCAATAGTCTGTTTTGGTTTTTCCATTTCATCCAGTGCATCCATTGTGTAACAGTCCTGTTGCATCTGATATCAGAAGTGCTGAATCCATGACCTGCAGGTTGGAATCAATTGTATACATATTTAATATCAAAACTCACTTCATTGAAAATGTTGATGGCCTTCATTGTCCCCCGCTACTTAGTAGGGGGGGATATTAGAAACACCGGTGTCCGTAATTCCGTAATTCCGTAAGATTTTCTTGTCCGGACAATAACTCGTGAACGATTTAACCGATCAACTTCAAACTTGGGGTGTGCCTTGACATTGGCGAGAGGACGGTTGGGATTGTTTTTCAGCAATGTGCATAATCCAATATGGCCGCCGTCAGCCATTTTGGATTATAGGCAGTTGGATCTTAGATTTTCTTGTCCGGACAATAACTCGTGAACGATTTAACCGATCAACTTCAAACTTGGGGTGTGCCTTGACATTGATGAGAGGACGGTTGGGATTGTTTTTCAGCAATGTGCGTAATCTAATATGGCCGCCGTCAGCCATATTGCATTATAAGCAGTTGGATCTTGTCCGGACAATAACTCAAGAACGATTCAACTGATCTACTTCATATGTGGGGAGTGCCTTAACATTGTTGAGAGGAGGATTAGGATTGTTTTTCAAGGACGTGCTTAATCCAATATGGCCACCATCAGGCATACTGGATTTCATTGGATTTTAAGCAGTTTGATCTTGTCCGGACAATAACTGGAGTACGATTCAACTGAACTACTTCAAACTTGGGGAGTGCCTTGACATCGGTGAGAGGACGCTTGGGATTGTTTTTCAGCAATGTGCATAATCCAATATGGCCGCCGTCAGCCATATTGGATTATAAGCAGTTGGATCTTAGATTTTCTTGCCCGGACAATAACTCGTGAACGATTTAACCGATCAACTTTAAACTTGGGGTGTGCCTTGACATGGTGAGAGGACGGTTGGGATTGTTTTTCAGCAATGTGCGTAATCTAATATGGCCGCTGTCAGCCATATTGGAGTATAAGCAGTTGGATCTTGTCCGGACAATAACTCGAGAACGATTCAACCGATCTACTTCATACCTGGGGAGTGCCTTGACATTGTTGAGAGGAGGATTAGGATGGTTTTTCAAGGACATGCTTAATCCAATATGGCCACCATCAGCCATACTGGATTTCATTGGATTTTAAGCAGTTTGATCTTGTCCGGACAATAGCTGGGATACGATTCAACTGATCTACTTCAAACTTGAGAAGTCCCTTGACCTTGATGAGATCCCGGTTAGGATTGTGTTTCATGAACGAGCATAATCCAATTTGGCTGCCAACTACCAGCGATATTGGATTATGTTGCATTTTAAGCAGTTGCATCTTGTCTGGACAACAAATCTAGAATAATTCATCTGATCGACTTCAAACTTGCAGTTTGGCTTCACATCGGCGAGAGGACAGTTATATTGCTTTACAGTTACCTGTGTAATCCAAGATGGCCACCATCAGTCATCTTAGATTTTCAACATTTAGATCTTGTCTGGACAATAACTCTAGAACGATTCAACCAATCTACTTCAAGCCTGGGGAGTGCATGGACATTGGTGAGAGGACAGTTGGTATTATGTTTTATGGATGTGCATAATCCAATCTGGGTGCCATCCGCAGTATTAGATTATGTTAAGCTCATCAGCGATATCTCCATTTTCAAATCATACTCTTCATCAATGATATGAGATTTCATCGACCAAATAAAATCGACCATAGAGGTCCATGGCCCCCGCAGCAGCAGCGCCAGTTATGGTGGATGTAATCCACCATAACTGGTGCTGCTAGCGGGGGACATGGACCTCTATGGTCGATTTTTATATTTCATTCTTTCGTCATACACAACAAGATGAAATCCATCATACCAGTTCGCACCTTTCATACGTGTACTTAATAGAACTGGAACCTGACCCTGTTACAAGAATTTGCAAAAGTATGAAATGAGAACTGAGTACTATGAGAACTTAATCCAATCTATGAGTGATCAATAATATGAGTTCTGAAGAACGATGATGGATCTTGACCACTGGTGGGATTGGAGTTCATGTTAGTGGCATGAGCATGATAAGAATCCAGTATATCATAATCTAGAACAAGATTGTTTATATCAGTAACTTCTCTATGGAGCAATATTTTGACAAACGAAAATTAGATCACAATAGAGAATACGTATACTGTGTTTGAGGAATATTTCTGTCTCCCCAATGGAAGGCGAAATTTGAAGGAATGGTCTGTGTTGTCAGTGTGTCTGATGTCCCCCGTGCAAAGACCAGAAAATTTTCTATGTAATTTATTATTTATTGATATATTTATTGATTTTCTTTTTGTCTAATTGTCTTCTGTTCAAGTTATTTGGCATTGGTAAAACCTGAAATGTATATCATGATCTCCTTATTTCATCTAGTGATAGTGTCTGTTTGGTTCCAGATCACGGGGGCTGAACAAAGCATGTGAAATGTGACGGTATGGCAAATAAATGCCCATCAGCCGATAAATACTTTACGATATATAGAAATGACGAGTGGTGAACTATGAATCATTGAGTTGTAATGACATAAAATGGCGACAATAAACTTACCAGAAAAACGGCAAAAAATCGCATTGTCCATCTCTACAAGCTGGAGAGCCGCCATTGCAATGGGGAACCCCATTATTTCAATAGTGTCCAACATCGGGAACCATAGCAATACCTAATGGAAATCCCATGAGTCGTGGGTTCCCCATATGACAATTATTTGGCGGGTGATTTCACCTTGCTCTCCTAGACCTTTGTCTGATCGACGGAGGTAAAAATATGTTGAGAAACGTACCATCAAACGAAATAAGTGTAGATGGATGGGAAATTAGATGAGTATGGGGCATGCCAGTTGTTTTACTTTTAAAATTAAATAACTAGCATTGTCATATATGAACCACCGTGCGGATCTCTGTTTGACAAATCTTAGTTCGATTTGTTTGATATTCTAAATGACACAGTTGGTAAGCTTGAATGTCACAGTTGGAACCAGCAGATGATCAACAGATAGCAAAAACGAAATGTATGAATTTATTCAATTTATAAATAGATAATATATGTTGCTCCAGCATTTCCATCTGCTGAGGATCCCATCTATCATCTGGAAGTAAAAAAAGCAGGAATATTCCTGATAGGTATATAAATGCTATTGAAATATTTAATACTTTTGATAGTTTTAGTTGAAACTATAGACTACATATCACTTAGCAATTCCGCCTAATACCTGAAACTAATGAACATCGTCATATGAAGAACTTGAATACCACTGGCATCAAGAATTAACAAGCAAGCGGTGCTTGTCAGGAAATAGTCCATGGCCAGTCGCGCTATATGGGACAACCGACTTCGCACCTATAACTTGTATGTCATCTTTTTACCTGCGGCACGCAGGTCTACGGGAGGCTCGCGTTGTTGTTGTTCTTCTTGTTCTTGTTCTTGTGACTTTTTGAAATGCGCATGCGCTAAGAGAGTGTGATCTCTGCCACACTTTTCTTTTCAACCTCCGATCTCACATGAAACCACTGTCTTCAAGCGCGTTTGAATTCATTTGCAACTATATTCGGTGGAATGAATTATTGCTTCGTTGATTTCCGTTCAGACTTCAATTCTCTTACGTCAGTCGCTTTAAAGCTGTCGGTCGTCACATCAGTCACTGTCTTCAGATATTACCATTTTCATTGAACAGTATGCAGATGTATACACAATTTAAGATCCTTGGATTTCTTATATACCAAAGAAGATGAGCCGCAACCTTGTCGGTGGTTCAGCTAATTTGCATACAGTCCCAGGCGACTGTCTTAGAAAGTAGAAAAATAAGTTCACTACTTCTAGTAATCATTTTATCTACCCAATCTAGATAAAACACAAATTGGCGAAGAAGCATAACAAGTAACGCATTATCATTATGATTAACATTGAATAATACTTGGTATCAAATTATAGATCATGCATCATAAAAACAAACGCAACAATTACGTTTCAGAAGTAAGCGGAACAACTCAGCAACTTTCACCGAATAAAGATGTTTAACTTTACCCCCAAGCAATTCGCATATATGGAAATATGTTTTGAAAGGAAGAATAACTTAACCCTCTGTGGGAATCGAAACAATGACCCTCCAATCCCTGGACTTGCACTTAATGGTAGCTATACCGATTCATTGATAATACTCAAAACTGACTTTATGCGCAAACGGTTATATAATACATAAATGACTATGTACTATTTAATGAGTCCGACAACCCTATGCGCGAACAGTACATCATAGTTATATTGTGTACTTTCGGTTACAAGCATGAAATTTGGCACATAGCTATTTCGAATGATCCTCTTTCGGGACCAGTCCCTCTATCCTCATTCTCGCAAGCCAGGGCCTTGCTTCGCTGGTATTGATGTTCTCGTCCTCTTCCGCACTCATAATCCCTTTAGAATTGCATTAATCACTTCCGTAAAATCAATACTTATGTGTATCAGCAGACAACGGGCAGAATCATGTTGCATTTGACATCATTCTCTCAAGTCAGAGCCCATTTCTGCTAGAACTTACTGGTTCTACACTTCACAATTTACGTTACTTTGTCAATCAGTTTTACGAATGAAATTACGTCATATATTAGCAGATACTGACCATAAAGCGATCTATTTGACCTCGTTGTCAATGTCTTAGCTATACCGACTCATTGATAATACTCAAAACTGACTTTATGCGCAAACGGTTTTATAATACATAAATGACTATGTAGTACTTAATGAGTCCGACAACCCTATGCGCGAACAGTACATCATAATTATATTGTGTACTTTCGGTTACAAGCATGAAATTTGGCACATAGCTATTTCGAATGATCCTCTTTCGGAACACAGTCCCTCTATCCTCATTCTCGCAAGCCAGGGCCTTGCTTCGCTGGTATTGATGTTCTCGTCCTCTTCCGCACCCATAATCCCTTTAGAATTGCATTAATCACTTCCGTAAAATCAATACTTATGTGTATCAGCAGACAACGGGCAGAAACATGTTGCATTTGACATCATTCTCTCAAGTCAGAGCCCATTTCTGCTAGAACTTACTGGTTCTACACTTCACAATTTACGTTACTTTGTCAATCAGTTTTACGAATGAAATTACGTCATATATTAGCAGATACTGACCATAAAAGCGATCTATTTGATCTCGTTGTCAAAAGCTAGGACCTTGATTTCCTTGAGAGTTTTTTAAATTTATTTTGATACCTTTCATATTGACTTGGAAGTCATTTTCGCGAACGCAATAATTTGATGTACCAAAAGATAATAACGAGAATTCGACATGATTCTCTTATACACGCAGACCTTGTTTAGTGAACTAACCCTGAAATTTCGCACTTAAATCACCTCCCGAATGACTTAATGACAAACATATTCGCGAATTGATTATAGGGCGATATCCATAGATACTGACAAGAAATGTTTCTTATTTGCAGAATTTGACTTAAAAAAAAAAATTAATAAAATTATCAACCTTCGAAAAGGCTTGACCAAACATGTCGGATGAGGTGATATCTCCTAAGGATGAAATAGGTAATCATTTGTATAGAAGGAGCAAATCATGCATTGATATTGGCTTGCTGCATGGAAAAGAGTGTCAAGGTACCGTATTTAGTTTGCAGATGATAACGCACATAAATGCAGAAACTTAATTTATTATTCTAATCGAATATCAAGACTGTCACAGGCCTCAATTTGAATCGTGAAAAATGTCATTATGCCTCTTGAACAGTTCGATAAAGCCTTCAACCCCATTCCATAGTTTCACAGATCAAAGTGATAGACCTGATAATAAATTCATTGAAAATTAACTTTGACGGAAATATAAATTTTCCATTTTGCTCGGCAAAGTAAGCGAGAAGGGAGACTGAAGAGCGTAGATGTTCGCGCTATGACTAAATCCTTGAAATTTGTTTGGATTTCCAAATATTTGAAAGCCTTTTTGATTTGCAAAAATCAACGGCTGAACGGAATGTTTTGAAACTTGGAATTCACGATACTTGTACCAAGACATTGCCAAAGCGATTATTGTGACTTCGTTTGTCAATTCAGTATAGACGGCACGGACCAGTCAACATCGTCGGATTTTGAACGAGGAAAGCGAATATATATATATTGTGTCAAATCTATTAGTCAATTCCTGCAATTGTGGGTTAGAAGTTGAAAATTACTTCCCTTGGCATGAAAACACTTGCAGATGGCGCTTTTTTTCTACAATTACCACTACCTCCGCTGATATGTCTTTCACTGTATTATTGCCACTGCCGCAGGTTTTGACTACAATGTAGTCATTTCTCACTTGTTTTTTAACAGGCTGCTGATCTATTAAGACAGTTTTTTCCTGGAGTCAGTATAACTCTGTCACACGAAATCGGCCATATTGGATTGATTGAAAGGGAAAATGCGGCCATTTTGAACGAAAGCCTAAGAGACCTCTGCAGACACACAATACAAGGCTTCAAAGCTGTTCTAGACGATATCGGCCTGGACTGTCCATTTTACCTTTCGCAGAACGATGGAACAATCATAGGGTAAGAGAGTCTTGTTCGAGATATTAGACAACGCTCAAGTTAGTGGAATTGATGGCATTGCGTGCGCTTTTGACAAAATCCAAACGACTCATCCGACAATTCGGTGTCATGTCATGACCTTTCCGTCTGCCAGTGTCCGTTCGCCACAGTTATTCGTTTTTGTCGATACATATACGCCAAACATCAGATATAGGATCGTGTTCACGTAATCGTGTTTATCCAATGTCAGCTTGTGCAACAGCTTGAGGTCGATACTAGCCCGAACCCGTGAAATATCTCGTGGAAATATTCGAAGATGACTGCTGACCAAATTAAGAGGAAGAACCCTCTCACACCTGTGTGTTGGACATATTACGAGCCTTTAATGAGGCTTACAGAACTATTTTCCATCACTGCTATTTTATTTAATGTAGTATCTAATTCAACTTAAACCGGCGTTAGTGGAGGAGGCGATTTTAATTAATGTCACAGCTAAGGTTATTTCACTTATATGGTGACAGCCAGTTTGAATGGTGGAGGAAGCCGGAGTACCCGGAGAGGAACATCGTCCGTCGGCAAGTAACTGACAAACTTCCACACATTCACCAGCTGGGCTCGAACCTGTACCGGATCAGCGGTGTGAGGCTATCGATCGCCATCGAAACGCCTTAGACACTCGGCCACCGAGGGTGGCCCGTCGTTGGTGACCATGTAGTGGCTGATATACTAACACTGTATCATTCGAGAACAACTCGTTTCCCGGATGATACCGTTGAGCCAGACTATCAGGCTGTGCGGTCATATGAAGTCTTGCCAGATTAGGCCGTTCTATTTCACACTACCACTATATGTTATGGCTTACTTCAGGGGCATATTTTTCACATTGGTTCGGGTATGTCTGGTAGATTACCCAGGTTTTCAACCGTTAATTTAAGATTCGAAAATCTGGCTGGCTTTCATTTGACGACCATCTTGGAATAATTTCAAGTGGGTCCTTATATGATTTTAATCCGCCGACCAAGTACTATGAATGTGTCAATTAGTGTTCACGCTTTCACCTGAAAGTGCAGAATTCCTCCAATTCCATGCACTATATTGCTTTTCTATTGGTCATTCTCTGATATACTAGTTGCAGAAATAAAAAAAATTCCGTTTACCCTCAGTTAGGCCTATATAGTTACTACATTATGTAACTTTTTCTGACGTGCTATACGTGTTTGCTATAATTTCAGCTCAGAAGAGGCGATACGGTTCCCCGTGAAAACTTTTGCTGCTGGTCCAACAAACAGTATGCGGGGTGGGGCCTTCTTGTCAGGTATGACTTGATCGGGCTGTTCAGGCGAGTACTGTAACGAAATAATTTCATATATAGTTCTATAAAGTATTTCCGTGCTGAAAGCCTGTATTCATATCTCACACAACTGTCCTCATATTTCCAATTTTCAGACGAGGAAGACGCGGTCGTAGTAGACATTGGGGGTACAAGTACGGATGTGGGGGTTCTTGTGAAGGGATTTCCCCGAGAGGCCTCTGCCCAGGTTAAGGTGAATATAACAGTGAACACATAGGCCGATTCCATTGTCAATATATATAATTATTCTTTTTTGATATATGGACAAAATTGAGGATACCGATACTTTGAAATTTAAAAATATGGGTAAATCGCAACTTCAAGAAAACCGATATTATAGAACGGTATAATTTGGATAGGATCTTTGGATCAATACAACTGGTTAATTGTTTTGGGAGTTATATATGTCATGCAAAGTTATGTTATTTATTGTCCGATTAATCAATGTCCATGTAATTTCCTATAGATTGGAGGTGCCCGTACGAACTTCCGAATGCCGGATATTTTCTCTATTGCTCTCGGTGGTGGATCTGTTGTGAAAACTAGTAGTGAAACCGATAAACAGGTAGGGTATCCAGTTATTCAGATCCAATTACCAGGCCATTATGGCCCCTACCACCTTTCCGTCTTTTCTCCGGAACGACAACCACTTTAGAGCTGATACTCCGTGACTTTGTAATTCATCATATTGTGGTAATTTTGAGACTATTACTCGCTAAAATAATTAGATCGAAAATTCAATCTATTAGATTGGAATTAGTGATCAATCTATTTGATTGAATATTCCATCTATTAGATTGAAAATTGAATTTTCTGTCTGCAACAGATTCATTTTATCATCTTCAATCTGTTAGATTGAATATTTTCAATCCAATGAAAGATTGGTCACTAATTTCAATCTGATAGATTGAATTCCAATCTAATTATTTTAGAGAGTACCCCCGCATACCACCCCGTGCAGTGGATCATGGGTAAATTCTAAATGGCGTACATGTGTGGTACAAGAAAAGTATGATGTTTTCGTCAAAAGCGTGAAAATTCCTGCTTTTCTGCGAGGAAAAGTGGCAAAAGCTATTTCATTTCACATCAGATTATTATTTACTATTTTGTCGTGCACTTTTTGCGAAGAAAACACAAAAATTAAAAAAAATCGAAAAAATCGGCGTCACTGTGACGTCATCATCGCGCCATCTTGGATTTTCTTTCATTTTCTATTGGAGCTTCACCCAGGCCACCTAGCTCAAGGGATAAGAGAATATTTAGGGGGGAGGCGTTTATTGCCACTCGGCCCTGTTAGAGTTGTTGGATTAGTAGATTTGGTGTAGGTTTGGTCATTCTGTCAGCAAATTTATGGCCACATATGTATCTGTTCATCTTCCGTATTGTAGGTGGGTACCCATGACGCATTATTCCAAATCACAGGATCAGATCTAGTTAAGTAAGCTAAGTAAACCAGTTATCTCTTATAGCAATTTGATTAGGCTTCCATGTACATCACTAATGTATATGTCAATTTCCACGATCTCATTCAAGATTAGTGCCAATGGCCAATTTTCACCAGGCATGCAGATGATTCTAGGCGTAGCACGGTAATTCTCCAAATGCGGAAGACACAGGTAACTATTTCAACGCGTTAGCTGTACGATCGGTACGTCTGTCTATTTCCATTTGCTATATTTTGGTCACGTTAAAGATATGATGTTAGGTGTAGGCTAGTTACCCACCGATAAGAAGCATTTCCTCAATCGAAATAACACGTCATTATAGGTGATCAGGGTTGGTCCTCTCAGTACTGGATACAAACTGCTTCAGGAAGGACTGGTGTTTGGTGGGGATATATTCACCGCTACTGACGCCGCTGTCGTCGTGGGTCTTGCTGACCTTGGGGACAGGTCACGAGTTCAAGGCCGTATTGATGCCGATCTAGGAACTGCCACGATATAAAAAATTCACCAGATGCTTGAGGATTGTATTGACCAGGTTAAGGTAAACAAATGATTTATCTGAACCAAAATCTTATTTACATTCTGGTATCAATTCTAAGCAGGCAACGATGCCTACAAGACAAGAGCGTGGAGGTATTATTACATTTCAAGTGTTGTCATATATTATGTTGTCCGTGACCGCACTATTTATACATCAGTACAAGACCTATTTTTACAACGAGGAACTGGTCACGTTTTCTTTCGCCTTCAGACCACCAAGGGAGACGTACCAGTAATCCTGGTGGGAGGAGGAAGTATACTGGTAGACGAAACACTTGGTCTTCACGGAGCCAGCAAATTGATTAAACCGCCTCATTTTCATGTGAGAAATCTATTTCCCAGTTTGTACAGTTTTATACATCTGGTTCAGCGCATCACATGGCGAAGGTCATTTTCACGTCCTTTGCTTCTCATGGTGCGCTTTATACGTTGGTAAAGTTGTATTATTCATATTCAGTTAGCATATACATGTAGTGTCCGGCCGCATGTCGTTGGGCCAATAACAGGCTAATCCAGTTTTTTCAAATTTTCAGATAGAAAACGAAGCTATGCTTACCTGTAAAACACTGTTCTGTCCTATCAATAGACAAATCAATCTATATATATAAAGTCCGGTGGCTTAAGGCCAGATTTTCACTTTATCGTGACAGAGTGGAATAAAGCACCAAATTTGGCACACGTGTCGTCAGAGGCACCGAGAACAATATCAGAAGGGGTGCCCCCGATTTCGAGGTCCAGGAGACAATATGTGGCCCATTAGGGGCCCGGGGTCATTTTTCACCTATAAATGTCAATTTTTATCCCAACGATTTTCAAAACACCATATATTCGCCATCCTCTGGGGTAAGAGTCTGAAAATTTCCACACGAATAGTGTTGGCAAAGGTCTAGCGAAAAATATAAAATAATCCAAGATGGCCGCCATAATGACGTTACACCTACGTCAGAACCAAAATATTGTCAAATTTTGACGAATTTTCGATCTGAAATTTTGAATTATTTTTTCTTAATATTTTTCTTGGTGTTAAGTATACAGTAAATATTAGAAAATAATTATGTATTTCCGACTCAGATGGCACGGCAGCCCCTGACAGAAATTTGCCAAAGTGGGTCAAGTTGAACCAGATCCTTATTTATACAATAAATTGGTTGGGGCTACCATCCAATGAAACCCGTGAATGTACAATGCACAGCTACCAAGTGATATGTGTCATACTTATATAGCGTTAAACTTCCATCTACACGTTTTGAATATGTTATTCGGGATTCCTGCTGCTGAAGATGAAATGACGGCGCCAATGCGAAAACTATGGCCTATTAAAGCGAATCAATGCCGATTAAAGATATTCCTTTTTTACATGAGCTGAGAAATAGGCAGCTGAAACGGGCGCATCCTCTGGAAATTGGAACAGGGGCCCGGCCTCGGATGTGAAATATGTAACCGAAAATAAGCACGAATTGTTTGAACTGGACAATATCTAATATTATCAGTATAAACAAATGAACTGGTTTATGGGATATGTTATGTTTGAAGTTGCGGATAATAATGTGCATGCTTTGTAATGGGCCAGAAATATCGGAGAAAGAGGCATTGTTGTATTAAAGAACATTGCTATTGCAATCTTGTTCTGAACGATCTGTCAGTTCAACTAACACGTAAGAATGCATGAAATGCTACCAAGATCATTGCTCATAAAAGAATTACATGGATACAATGTGGGGTATAGCATAAAATACCTTATGGAGTATATCCTTAGTTATGGGTTATATACTGCAGCCAAATTGTGCGCATAACTGATAGCCGATACGAATGTATAAGCTGTGGGAGGTGCATGCAGGAATGCTTTGGAGGAAACCAACTGTGACTATGATATGAGGAATACCTTACTGGCACACTGACCAGTGTTATTGAGGAAATCTCTATATATAGTCATGCGCGCTTGAGGACGCAAGGGACGCCGTCAGAAGAACAACAGACAGGGTATTGAGTTTCGACGAGCGATTGAGCCAAGGAGCTAGAGACAGCGCTTCCTGAAATTGTAACCGCGAGAGTTTGTCAGGAATAAGATTGTTCCGAAATATGTTTTGATCTGAACAGAATGTCATTTCGAAGGCAGGCAACTACTAACTGACGCATTAATTTCATCAGCAATGAAAGACTGGTGATTGATTACTTCAACCATGGCCATATTATCACAAAGAAAGAGACGTTATGATTTGCCAGTTCATGGCCCCAAATTTCCACGGCAAGCATTGCCTGACCGTGATATGAGCAAGATGTGCTGGTCATTCTTGGTCTATCCACGAGGATCCGAAAACAGCCGCCAAACCCAAGGTACAAGCAGCGTCGAAATTTGATACCCAATTTGGAGAAAGAAATTAATTTCCCGTTGAAAGACTCCAGGAATGCAAGCCAGGGATTAACATAGGTTTTAGCTTTATTCAAGCGAATGTGATGGTGAGCCTGTGATACAACTTTTCTTAAATTCTACCAGGCAGCGGAGAAATGCCCTGCCGGGCACGACGACTTTACAGGCAAAATTGTGCGAGCCAATGAGACTCTGCAGTTCCACAAGTGTTACCTTTTTCGCGTCGCGAGAATTCACCCTGCATGTTTTTCAGTTTATGAATTTTGTCTTCTGGAAATGATGCTTTCATAGTTCTGGAGTCCAGTTGAATCCCATGCATAACCATAGCAGTTGATGGGTAGTAGGTCTTAGCATGTTTGATTGGGATGCCCAAATACTCACACAAGTAAAAGTTTGGCTAGCGCCATCTGCACCGACGAACATGAAGTCGTCCAGTATGTGGATCACCTCTGATATGCCAAATTTTGTAGCCATAGCCGATTGCAGAGAATGACCTGAGCTCTTTAATATCTTACAGGATGTAGAGCATCCCATCGAGAGGCACCGATACATGAATGCGGAAGGCATCATCTAAATAGATTTTTGCCATCAAGCTTTAGTGACCATGTTTTTGAACTAGTGTAATCGCGATATCTAATGTCTACGTATATCAGGTCCTGTTGAATCAGGTCCTGTAAATAGACAAGGCAGATTTTCCAGGGTACGATAAATCGTGTAACACCCTAAAAGTATTAGGGAGATTTGGTTTAATGTCACACTCAAGGTTATTTCACTCATATGGTGACAGCCAGTTTTAATGATGGGGGAAGCTGGAATACCGGAAGAGAACCACCTCTGGCCCATCGGCAAGTAACTGACATACTTTCACACATGCAACAGCGAGGCTCGAAACCGTGCTGGTTCAGCGGTGAGAGGCTTTCGATCACCAGCGATGCGCCTTAGAAAGCTCGGCCAACAAGAGCCCCTAAAAGTATTAGGTTTCTTTCTGGGGACTAAGACTATTTTTTAGCAAACCTTATTGTCAAAAGGAGGAGTTTGGAAGGGACCAGCAACTCGACTTTTCAACTACTCTTTGTCTAAATTAGCTTCTACGATAGCAGGGTTTTGCATAGCAGGTGAACGATTACGCGAGACAGTAAAGGCATATTTTCTCAAGTGCCAAATATCGAAACCGTTTGTGAAACTTGAAACAAGTAAATCTACCTCAGGGTAGTTACTTAGCACAGCTTTAGCCTGATTCCAACCGGTGTTGGAAGAGTAACTCCCTTTGTCGCTGGATTTACACATGCTAATTTACATGTAAGGAGCCAGAAAGAATCCAATTGGCAACATTTGATGTAGTTCACAACCGAGGCATGTACGATAACCTGAAGTTTCATCCTTTGAAACAGATTTGTCTTTAGTACCGAAATTCAGCATTGAGGATGGGGCGCTGGTGGCCATATTGGATATCTGTAGAAAAGAAAATAGCCAATAACCTTCATGCGTGCTTGATCTAGTCAATCATAACAGAGCTACATGTACAGAAACCCCTCAATGGAGACTTTATAAATATATATGATATATATTAGCATATAGACAAACACACATACATGTGTAAAGCAATAATACCAATATTGGTGACGCTCTGGCGGCCATATTGGATATTCAACGGGTAATAAAGTTTCCAATTATTGTTATTAGTTTCTTCTTGAGTCCGTCAGGCTCGTAGAAAACGAATATCATGTAAAAAGGCGATTCAAGCTGTCAAATAGTCGCAAACAGGAGGCTACTGTATGTATTATGGCGGCCATATTGGATTTATGCAAATTAAGGGCCTTCCACCTCCTGAGGAAATGGGCACCCCTTCTGATATCAATCCGTATGCCCAAATGAGCCTCTCTGCAAAATATGGTGCTTTATTCCAGTCAGTCACGATCTTGACCTTAAGCCACCGGACTGTTATGCGATTTTCATCTTTCTGAAAGCTGGTGGAGTCATTTGACAAAGTCGTAGTTTGGAGAAGTTGGTTATTTTGTTGAAAATTAGCTCACATTTGGCTGTTGTTGTTGCTGCCGAAATGATAGGTCAGTTTTGGTTTGGCATGAAAATAGAATTATTTTGATGTATGTTATATGAATATGTCCTGTGTTTAGAGCAGGACCTGGTCGAGGCACCAAATGTAGGGCTAAACACAGCAAGCCACCAAGACATTACACTGTAGTAGCACCCTAGTAAAAATATTGCTCGCAAGTATTTGGAAAGCAGTGTGTTATGTGTCGAACGGACTGGCGTTCATTTCATATGAAAATTCAGTCTAAATATTTTGGTCTCTGCACTTTGATCGGATTGACAGGCTGGTATGAAATCGAGATAATCAACTCGGAATAAGTTTTTGCGACTTACAGTTTAAAAAATATTCCGTCAGATAAGACACGACAATGAGCGACGTTTTTATTCACTGGATACGCTCGAGAGGCATTATCAAAAATAAACGCAAAATACGCATAGTGATGAATAAGAGTCACTTATATTTTACAGGTGGCCAATGCAATTGGGGCGGCATTAACTCAGATATCCGGATGTGTAGACTATGTCGTCAGCTTGCTAGATCTGATTGGAGAGGAGACATACAATAGTACCATATCATTGGCTGAACAATTCAATCCTGATGACATCAAAGTAGTGGCGATGGAAAAGGCTAAATTAGGAATGTTTTCTGAAGCGAAAGCTGAAGCTAAACGACAAGCTGAGTTGAAAGCCATAGATGTTGCTGTGAAGTTTGGAGCAGATCCTTCAACGACTCAGGCGAGTGGTTAATTTTTACACACTAATTCAGGAATCAGTGTTAAAGCAGTCTAAGGCAATACTCACTTCGCACATCTGTTAAAAAAACCAAATAAAATAAGCATTATCTTTGGTTGGTCGAAAGAGAAGTTGATATATAAATTATTGCGTGATCATTTCAGCTGAAAGAAATGGCGTTTCAATTATAACTTAATTTTGTTTCATGTTGTCTTGAATAAATACAAATATCGGATCTTACTGAACTCTGATGCATCTTAATGAACGATGATCTGAAAGTATTATCATCACGTCTTTAGTTGGTAGAAGTGGTTGACACACATCTGCTTGGAAACACTTGTCGTATAAAGGCCAAAGTTGTCGGAGATCTGTACGATGGCGACCGACAGTCTAACAGGGTTACAGTGGAGAGTTTGAATGTAGAAAGTTATGAAGAACAAGAAATGCTCCATTCAGGTATAGCGTGTATGTGGAGTGGTCTGATAACATCAGTTAGAACTCCATGTGAACAATGAGTGTGTGTGTGTGACATAAATGAGGGGTATAGTTTGATTAACTTGAAACTTTAGATGAAGTTAATATATGCAAATGGAAAACATCGCGTTCTTTATTTTTCAAATATCTTCCATTCGTTATGATAACAATCATAATTTTCCTTAACTATTTTCTCCATTTTGCTCTCTGAAGATGACAATTTCTTAAAAGCCACTTGATGGATAAAAGCAATCAATTTTCAATATAGACCGAAAGTCACATCAATAAATTAATAGGGAAATGGTCTGATCTATAAATCCAGCGATCAACATGAAAAAAGGTATGACGATCGATTTTGCAACATTTGAGATCAGTTTTATTGACACAGGTTTTCGCAGATAAATCTGTTCTCTCGAACTTTCAAAGTGAGAATTTGCTTTATAACTGTTCAGTAATGGTTAATCAGTGAATGAGTAAACATTTTATGAAAAAAGAGTGCTGGTCACCACGGTTATTTACAAAATATTGCGTGGTGCGTGGAAGTGTCCAGCGAAGTGGCTATAACACTGAATTAATAGGGAAATAGCACTATTTTCAGGTTTAAAACGCATTTTTCTCAACTTTTCTGAGTCAGAATCTTTTTACATTACCATATAATGTGGAATATATACACTCCTGGTGAAATATGAAAAAAAAAAAAAATTCAAATAGCAGCTGTATAACAGATAAATTCAGCCTTTTCCGCCCTATGTCCAGTAGGGTGTTGAGACGTGGAATTGAGCTGGAGATGGAAAATATTCTTGGGGTTCGTCTGCAAGGCATTTACAAAAGTTGCCTTTTTGCTAGCATGGAATAAGGAACAAGTTTCGTCTATTGCCCACCTAACATTCTGTGCCATCGAACCGATGAATCTGACAGGCCCAAATTTTAGTCAAAACTATTTCACATTGTAGCGACTGGTAATACGAAGTAATGGATCTGTTTTGCTAGATATCAATGTCTTGTTTACTGTTACCCGATTTTAAGATGTCAGGACACTGATAATAGGATATTCAGTCCGTTTCGAGAGATTTAAAAAAATCTCCATATTATGGCTCCATGGGCAAAATAGACGAAGCAGTGGTTTCATATGTTAATTGTTGAGGAATGAATATACCGAGCAAAACGGCATAAATGTTTAGCAGTGAGCCGTTGTTTTATTGCCGTATTGATGAAGTGTTCCCATCTGATCCGATGTTCGTGAAAATAGATGATCAATCTTTTCCAGCCGAACAAATACAACCAACCACATTGACTGATCAGGTGATATCAGATGTTGAGAGTACTACATCTACACAATTCTACAATCCCTCTAATAACAACCCTGTCATCGATCCCCAATCGGGAGAATGGATTCTCTCTGAATACGACATTGAATGCATCGCTAAAGGTGCGGCTATTCTAGGATGTGGGGGCGGAGGTAGTCCACATCTGGGTAAAGTCATTGCTATACAGAAATTACGAGGAGGGAAATCTATTCGTGTGATAACGCCAGAAAGGTAGGAGACTTTTTCAACTTACATCACCTTCAACTGTAAGAAGTATTTGGGGGTCTTTTTTGACATATGCCTCATCTTGATGTGAAAAAGAAAGTTTACGATGACATATATTGTTCATTTAAGGATCATCAGGATCTTTGACATTTTCGAAAATTTTTGCCAAGTCTAAATTTCCAAAAACGCCCCTCATCATTATCATGACCAAATTTTATGACACAATGATACCATGAGACATGAAATGACAAAAAAAATATATATATATGGGGGGGGGGGCGGGGAAATGTTTTCAATTACAACACATTTAAGAGAAGTGGGAAGAGGTGCCGACATACTGATAGAGCCACATGACAGTATAGTCTTCCGGTTAACCTATTCTAAAGCACATAGCAAGAATCTAACGATTCGTGATATGCGTTGTATCTCAAGCACGCTTTTATTGTACCTGTTCATGTCGTAACTTGGATGATATGACCACACGGCCCCTAGCACCAGCATAGGCGGTATTAGATACAAATCTAGAGAGCTATGATGGAAATGCTCTGACAACTCGTATATTGGTAATTGGTGAGCTGTTTCGCTGTGACAACTCGTACACTGGGGATTGGTGAGCTGTATCGTCGTCAGATGAAAATGACGGCATTTAACACAAAAGACCAGTCTGTAAGGCCCGATGTCGACCCAGCATCAACTCCCCACAAATGCCAACATATATCAAAGACCAAAAGGTCTGTACAGGGGGCGGGCCTCGGGGACGACACGTCAACCAGCAGAATCTCGCCATATACAGGTAAAAATTACAACACATATAAGGGAAGTGGGAAGAGGTGCCGACATACTGACAGAGCCACATGACTTCACAGTATAGTCTTCCGGCTAACCTATTCTAAAGCACACACATCATTGAAAACTGTTGACCGATTCTCCCTTGCAGGAAACAAGCCTATGTTTATGTATACTATGATTGTCTTTTTGAATTTGGTGCTAATACTGTTATATGGAATATGGAATAGGTCTTTGGATTATGGACGCGGATATTCTCTAATGGACGACGGCTGAATTATGGATGACGGACTAGACGCTTGTAACATACCAAGAATCTAACGATTCGTGATATGCGTTGTATCTCAGGCACGCTTTTATTGTACCTGTTCATGTGGCAACTTGGATGATATGACCACACGGCCCCTAGCACCGGCATAAGCGGTATTAGATACAAATCTAGAGAGCTATGATGGAAATGCTCTGATAACTCGTATATTGGTAATTGGTGAGCTGTTTCGCTGTGACAACTCGTACACTGGGAGATACCTTTGTGAAGCAAAAATGAAACGAAATGACAAAGAATTTTCGGAAGCGACTTTCAGAAAATAAATACTATAATAGGCCAGGAAAAGGGTAAATAAAATGTTTCAACTAAGTTTTGGAGGTCCAACGAGCGAAATTATCCATTTCACCTGAAGCACGTGATCGTATATACATTTTCGACTCTGCACGTCATCACAAATGACCGCTGAAATCTCGCGATTTTGCCTTCGACGTCACAAGGAAATAAATATAATTCAATAGAAAATAAACTATAGCAGATATCAAATTCAAATTTTCCACAAATACACGGTAAGATACGTACTTTTCAGCCCATCTATTGACATAGAGATCGAATTTAGCCCTTCGATTCCACACAGTTCGGAATGTGTCAGAGCATGCTTCTATTCCAAACAAGGTGACCCATCACATCTCAATAATATTCATACGCCCAAATAGGCATTTGGTACCTGAGTAGGAAGTATTATTTTGCTAATACTGTTATATGGAATATGGAATAGGTCTTTGGATTATGGACGCGGTTATTCTCTAATGGACGACGGCTGAATTATGAATGACGGACTAGACGCTTGTAATGTCGACAATATCGTCAATAACATGTATAAACATGAAAGAAGCATCATAATTGAGTGAAATATGGTGATATTTAGCATACAACATATATATATTTCGACAGATTCATTGTAGAAAACAATTTCTGTCAACCTCTCTGGAGGTCTACTTTTCGAGCCGCCTTACTCTAATATCCCGTCGCTTACTTCTCGAGAAATCGCGCGAGATTTAATATTTTGGTCAAACTGATCAAAAACAGATCATTCGTCTAATTACATCAAATAAAGACAACATAGATGGTAGTATAGTAAATTTCGGTGAGTAGCCCTCCCAGCTGAAAGGTTCTGCATTCCGATCGCATGTTCTGAAAGTGTTTGCCAGTGAGAATGGGTGAGCATGAACAGAGCATAGCTGAATGTCATTAACCCTCTGGAGCATGTGCAACAACAACAACAACACGAAACAACAACAACATGTTGAATGACTGTCTCATTCAGATTGACTTTGATTGAGGCGTTCAGTTTTGTGCAAAGGGTTAATGCATCGAGGCCGGAAAAAGTCCACCTGAGTAAGAAGAAATGTGAATCGCCATTTTTCCGAACAATTCAGTTTGCTTGACCAGTGTAGCATTCTATTTTCCAACAACTTCAAGTAGATCATTCTTGTTTGACCTCAACGAGGAGATGATTCAACTTTATTCGTGAGTTAAACAGTCACCACATTTCTTCAATTTCTAAATTTTACTTCCAAAAATCCACTACATTTTTTATCAATTTTGTTCCACAAAGTCATTTTTTCGAAGTAGTTCAAAGAAATAGTCATATTTTCTTGTGTTTAATTGTGTTTCCTATCTTTCTGAGATGAAATAATGCGCCCTTGATAATTTAGTGCCTTTTGAAAATTTCAACCTGGCATAAAAATGTCAAAATCTCTCATGCCCCCCTTGGCCTTAAGGCCAAGTGATCACTTCCTTCGGTGGCTGAAAATTTCCGAAGATTACATGCACTTTGCAACCTGTGATGCGTTTGTTTCGAACCTCTAGTGATCACAATATCGTGATCTGAGGATCTACACAGGGGCATGTTTGCATGACACATCGACTCATTTTTATACGCCGGCTGCAAAAGCGGACGTGTTATGGAATGGCCCTGTTCGTCCGTCCGTATGTCTGTCCGTTGGGGTGTCCGCCCTTACTGTCCAGAAGTGTCTTTGAAGTAACTTTGAAGTAACTTTGAAGTGTGGCCATATTTCAACCTTGAAGTGCAAGGCTCAGAGTCAGAAGTGTGCTTGCAGTGTGGGTATTGTTTTGTAGGAATGCCATATAAGGGCATTGAAGTCACAATGAAGTCACAATGAAGTCACTTAGAAGTGTGCCTCAAATATTTTAATTAGGTACTGCAAAGGCACTTCATAGACACTTCCACAGAAGGGTAACCTTCATAGGCACTTCTGAAGTGCTCTTGAAGTACCTAATTAGAATATTAGAGGCACTTCAATGTCCTTATATGGCAAGTCACTTCATCCACTCTTCTACAGAAGGATACCTTTCATATGCACTTCTGAAGTGCTCTTGAAGTACCTTATTAGTATCATAGCAAATCCGTGTGATGAAAAGGTATGTAAAGCCACGAGATATTTACTTTCCCAGAAAAGAATACACAAATATATATTTGAGCACAGAAAGTTTTATTCAGAGAAAATACAGTGAGACAGAACAGTACATCATAAAATATTTACAATAAACCGCTAGCACAAATCCTTG